>JAVQJS010160480.1:0-12319 GCA_036024795.1 Galaxias rostratus
GGGGGGGGGGGGGGGGGGGGGGGGGGGGGGGGGGGGGGGGGCGGGGGCGGGGCGCCCGCGCGCCCCCCGTGCGCGCGCGTGCGTGTTTGTGTGTGTGCGCTTATTTTACCACAAGCGTATCCCTCATTTTAGACAGGCAGGTTTGCTTTCGCTTCAAGGGCAATATCTGGATGTGCAGCAGCCTTGAATAGAGAGAGAGAGAGGGAAAGAGAGGTACAGGGAGAGGGAGAGTGAGTTCTGCGCTGACCTCTTGATGCTGACAGACACAATAGTCAGGTAATCCTAGTGAAAAGGTCATAACTTGTGGATAGCAAGATGTTATGTTTTGTTATGACCTTATTACCTTATCCTTGTTATTGTCTTATGTGACAGAGAAATTTTAAAAAAAAGCTGTCATATGTTATACTGTTTTGTCATTGCCAAAAAGTTTTTTTTTTTTCCCGTATGATTCAGTTTCATTTAAAAAATAAAATGGTCTTTTAGTAGGTCTCCAACCTGCTCTCTTCTGACGTTTGGTCGTGTTTTCCCAACTGTAAATTGTTCAAACTTAAAACTTATCCCTGGCTTGCACGCACACACACATCAATGTAGTTAGCTGTAGTGAAGAAGCAGGTTAGCACATCACAGTACGAGTGAAACAAACTGGATATTATGGAAATAGTGTCCGTCGACGCCACACATAACTCAATACGTTGCTCCTTTGCTTTGAATGTCTCAGAATAGATTCTCTGTTTCGCTCAGGGACAAGAAAAACCCGGGACCCGGAAAAGATCGATGGAGTGGTCGGATATTGATTCACAAAAAAAAAAAAAGACGTCAGCGAGGAGTAGTCTCAGATCCAGTTGCACTGACTCAAGGTGGAATTATTATGAAGTTACTCAGGCTAAAGGCAAGGCCATAAGGACATTGTAAGCAAAGTGTTTGCTCATAAAAAGATCACTGGGGGGGGGGGGGGGGGGGCTTAGACAGATAAAGAGGACAGATGGAGAAGGGGGGATGGGGGGCAAAAAAAGAAAGTACGATTCCAAGGCGGACAGCTGCAGAGCCTGACCACACGCCACAGCGTAACCATCCGAGGGTGTGTTCGCCGCGTTACCACGGCGACGAGCGTGGAGAGCAGAGAGCGAGACCCTAACCAGGCAGGGGGAGAAGCAGCATGACCTTTGACCCTGCCAGGCAGACGCTGAGCCAAAGCTGTTCCGGGGTAAATGGACCACATGCTCTTTGGAACCGTACAAGGGTCATTTTAACGTGGGAGGTACATGTTTATGACTTGTAGATTCTTTTTATGGTTTTTCTAAGAGATTTCTTGTGGACATTTAGTACGTTTAGACTGGTTCACAGTTCCTCTGTAAACTATCACAGCCCAGCCTTCAGTCCATAGAAGGACTCCTTGTTTTTTTAAACGGTCCTAAACTTAAATCTGACTGAAACATATTGAGCCATCAGTCCAGTTTCTATCTCATCTAACTGCGTGAGACTAATGTTTATAAATAAACACAATAAACACATATCTTAATTTTTGTATGATGCTATTTCAGATGGCTTTCTGTGTGTTTTGGGGGGCCCTGAGTTTTTCTTTAAATCATGTAAATGTTCTCAGGACATAATTAGCGAGCATGAGCCATGGTTATGTATTTAAGAGAGACCCACAAGCATCAGCGCTGCGTGTATGTGTGTGTGTGTGTGTGTGTGTGTGTGTGTGTGTGTGTGTGCGTGTGCGTTTGTGTGAGATTAGCACCGTCCAGGCATCACACCAGACTGAATGTAAACAGGGATCCCCAGGGAGTCCATTTCCTGGTCTAATCCCGCGCCAGTCAAAGAGACAGGGAGGCGGCAGCACTTATGATGATTGGAAAAGCTTACCAAGGAGTTTCTCAGTGACCGAGCATTTTGTGCAGGAGGAAACTCCAAGGCCGTGGTAAAAAGATCATAGTCGCTTCCTGTTTAGGTGACCTGTGTTACCATGCCGATAATGAATTATGTCGCAGTTCGTGAATTTAGGGAAAGACCATGTGCCATTTTTTATTAGTTGTAGAAAAGAAATACTGTACAGTTCAAATTTGATTCAAATTGTGGGGGTACCAATGTTTCTGTATGAATCTATAAGCCTGACTTGTGCCAGTCAACACTTTGTTTTTACCATCAAGAGGTCAGTTGGATTAACATCCCCAATTTCGGTTACAATGGGTTTTTTATGTGCATAGAGAGACATAGAGAAAAGAGAAAAGGAGAGAGATGTGTGTGTGTGTGTGTGTGCGTGTGTGTGCGCGGGGCCATTGTCTTTTTGTTACAGTGTCATGTGGCTGTTATTATGACAGGCTGGCTCTGTCAGGGCCATCCAGGGTTATAATTGTCTGCTCAAGGCCATCTGTTCGCTCTTGCCGACGACACCTTTGTTCGGCGGACACGCTCGGCAATGACCTCACTCTCTCCCTTCGGCTCCGGCTATTGTTGTAGCGCTCCATTCATAAAATCGAGGCACATGCCAGGTTTAATTTTTTCTTTATTTGGAGGAATTCACAAAAATGTTGTAACGTTGTTTGAAAAATATATGTATATATATATATATTTAAATATATATGGATATATATATATTTATACTATCACACAATGACCAAGGCTATAATCTCATTTAAATATATAATTTAATTTAATTGTGTTAACAGCCAATATACAGCATATGACTTGTTACTTTAATCGACTCACTTTCTTTTAATAGCTGATTATACTACCCAGAGAAGTTTAAATGTTATAATAAATTGTAAAGATTAATGTATTTTCGACCAAAACAAGGTCTCAAATGTTTTCGAATATTCATATAACCTTTTCCTGAGTGTCACTGCAGGAGACGCCCAACCAGTCAGCAACCGTGTTAAAGCGACAGGAAGTGAAATACAACGGCAGCTTTGGCGAGAAAGAAGCTTACGGCTGGGCGCCCTTCACGAGAGAAAACGACTGTTGCACGGTAGTTCGATCAGACGGGCATTTTTCGTTCTCGAATGTAGTAATTTGTCAGTGCTTTGACCTCTTTAAGCCCTTAGCACTAAGTTTTGTCTAGTTTAAAGAAAAGAGGTCTAAAATGAATGGTAAGTCAGCCAACGGCACGGCAGGCGGTGCGCTGGCCTGTATCGAGGGGCTACCCCCTCTGCCCAAGAGCTTGAGCGGGTTGCTGAATTCAAGCGGCGGCTCGTGGAGAGAAATGGAGAGGATGTACGCCAAGAAAACCATGATTCAAGACGACCTCAGCCGGGGGCGAAACACGGACAATTTTCTGGCGAACAAGCCAGCCAACCTCGATGGGGCGTTGGCACTTCTCCGAAAAGAAATGGTAATTATTTGGATACTTTACGCATGGTCGTGTTTTTATTTAATCAATTTTGTAACCTTCTTGTTGTGGTCGAAAGGCACAAAAGCTGCAACAGCTGCTGTGCAAGAACAAGATCACGAGATTACGCCTTGATTTGATGAATTTGAGCCAATAGATTTACTGGCTTTAATAAGGCAATCACGCGCTAGCTGTGTACTTGCACTTTCAATAAGTAAAATTAATTCAGAAAAGTGGTGCTACTTCTACAGCAGATACTGCTAATATACGAATTGCGCAATATGTAACTATGAACCATTTCAGACGTTGAAGCAACCCGCAGTACATTTTTGCCAGCAGGGACTGTTGTCTTTTTTCCCACCACCTTATTTCAGTTAACATGATGTACTTGTTACTTTTTTTCTTACATTTCCAAAACTTGTTTTTCTTTCACTTAAGAACTGGTACAATTGAGAGAACAAACCAGTCCAGAGTTAAAGCACAGGTCAAATCTTAAAAAAAAAATCCATGGCGCACAGGAGACAGGGCTATAGACTGTTTACCTTAAACTATTAGCTAGTCTCTCTCGTAATTGTTTGTTCCTGTCCAGCCAGTGTTTACATGGGAACGCCATTGTTAGTATAGTAATCCGTGTCACATTAGGTACCAACGGCAATTCGAGAG
This sequence comes from Galaxias rostratus, assembly GCA_036024795.1. Lineage (NCBI taxonomy): Eukaryota > Metazoa > Chordata > Actinopteri > Galaxiiformes > Galaxiidae > Galaxias > Galaxias rostratus. Next base: position 3,992 of record JAVQJS010160480.1, read on the forward strand.
CCGTTTAAACTACACACCATGTTTTAGCTACAGACTCATGATTTTATCTACAATTGAACTGTTTTAACTTCAGGCCGCACGTTTGAACTACATTCTAACCACTCAAACAACAAACCACACGTTTTAGCTACAACCGTTTACATTAGACCAAAAGTTTTTAATGACCACAAACCGCGCATTTGAACTACAGATCTTAACTTTTTACGGTTCCCCAACTTCATACTTGCTGCTATTCGATTTGGCGTGTTTGTTAAGCATGTTTCTTAGAGAGTGTAGAAAAAGTGTTGGAAATACCGTTTACTTTAGTAGCTTATTATTTTGAGTTTCGCGAGAGTGGTAGGCTAGTGGGTAGAACTGAAAATAGAAGCGTCTGCTAATTGACGGTAATGTTATTAGCTCCGATAAAAGCTCGTGGGCTGGATGACAGTCCACAGTGTGATTGCTGTTACTCTCCTTCTCCATATCCCTGCTTACTAAACAGAGAGAGACCGTCTGGTTAGGTCACTCAGAAATGGACTTTAAAGACAAGTGCTTTTTTTATGTTTGGACAGACACACATACAGACACACATACACACACACACACACACACACAGGTTTGCCTTGCTCCTCCAGGCCTAGTCCACAGGAGAAGAAGCTCTATTGCCTTGCTTGCAGCCTTTCCCCAGGGGCTAAAAATACTTCAGCAGCAAACCCTAAGCCAACGTCTTCTTAAGAACAGCCCTGAAGCAGCCAGCTGAAGGAATGACGCCTTCTGGAACGTCAATATTCTTCAGAACAGCTCCTGTTGCATGTTTGTTCTTGTCGTTTTTTTTTTAAGTTTGTTTTCCTAAACTTCTGATAGCTCTGAGCATTCTGGTTCCCTACCACTTTGCCCTGTCAATCACCTTCTCCTGTCAGTCATCTCCTCTTGTATTGCAGTAGACATCCAATGAATCCTGATTTGTGTTGGGCTGTTTCTCGTATGTTGGGCAGGTGCCTGTTTTCCTGGTTGGTCTTGTTCTGTCATCACTCATGGCCCTAGGCGATATGGAATTCAAGGCTCAGTGGAGAAACACTCTCTCTCTCTCTCTAACCAACCCTATCAAAGCTAGGCCTATATATGTCTGGCTGGATGATGCACTTTATTGTTATTTGTGTGTGTGTGTGTGTGTGTGTGTGTGTGCGCGTGTGCAGTTTGCTTAGTTTGCTCCAGCTCCTCCATCAGGTAGTGGTAGGAATTTGGTAGGTTGGATTTTGTTATCAACATTTATGTTGACGTTTATTATGTCTGTGTTTCTCCATGTCTGGCTGTGTTTGTGGCCGTGTGTGTGTGTGTGTGTGTGTGTGTGTGTGTGTGTGTGTGTGTGCCTGTTTCTTGTTCCCTGTGTGTGTGTGCCTCCCTCTCTCTTCCTGTGTGTGCGTGTATGCCTCCCTCTCTCTCTCTCTCTCCCTGTGTGTGCGTGTTTGCACCTCTCTCTCCCTGTGTGCGTGTGCGTGTACAGGTAGGCCTGCGTCAACAGGACATGTCCCTGCTGTGCCAGCTGTGGTCTCTCCACGAGTCCATCCAGGAGTACAAGGGCAGCTGCCACGAGCTGAGCTCCAGCTCCAGCGGGCACTACGGCCTGGAGGAGAACGGCTTCTTCGCCGAGGAGGACGAGTACTACCAGGACTCCGTCACCACGCCGACGGAGCAGCACCCGGACCTCCTCGGGGAAGGCGGCGGGGCCGTCGCCATGGCGGCGGGCGCGGAGGGGAGTCCGAGGAACGGAGGCGGCAAGAGCAGCTGGCTGCAGGACTCCCTCCACGTCACCATCTGAGAGGGGAGTGGCCTTGCGACTCACTGGGGTCAGGGGTCAGAGAGCCTGCAGGACTCAAGGGTTAATCTTACCCCCCACTCACAAAGTAGACTTGTTATTGGTTTCCCTACCTGATTGATGGTTGGGGAATCTACACAGATGACTTTGACAGGGTGTTTTGCTGTGGGAAGCCCATTGGTCGAACTCTGGAGCCGTTTCCGACTGGGCATTGTACAAGACAGGGAACCCGGCGAGCCAATCGAACCCTCAGACGCTGTGATTGGACGAGGCGAGGACAGAGCACGGTAGTGACACAGCCCAGCCCGCTTCTAGAACGCTGATCCCCAAGGTTCCAGAGTTTTCGCTGCTCTTTAAAGAACTAAACCTTTCATGCAAAGCTAGGCGTGACAGAGCACCGCCACATTTTAAACCTTTTGAAATATGTAAAGATATAAGCAAAAAAAAAAGCAGCTGGACTATTTATTATATTATATAAATAACAATATATATATTTTTCCTTCTTTCATATTCAATTTGACAAACGTTTTGATTTTGAGCCCAGACAAAAACTAATTTGTTGTCAGATTTTAAGGGGAGATTCTGACGGGAGTTTTCCAGTTCCGTGTGTCATTGCTGTTGGCCTGATGTGATAAATGCATGGACTGAATCCACACACACACACACACACACACACACACACACACACACACAGGACTGCACTCCTGTTGTTCAAGGGCTAGGTGTGTCCCTGAGGCACAGAAAGGCTTTGGCTAATCTCAAGTCTAGAAGTGATTAAGCGGTGCAATGCTATCTATAGTCGGGATCTGTTGTTGAAGGAAGCCCCCTCCCAATATTCCGGTCAGGATCTTGTATATCAATGCTTGTCCCCCACCCTTGTAGCCTCTTAACAACTGAACACAATGAATTCTTATTTAAAGCTGGAAAGTTACTACAACTGTGCTCTCCTAATTCAAAGCAAATGCGGCAAAGTTCTATGGAACCATTCCCCGGAAGGCAGGGGTTTCTCACCCACAAAGCCACAGGCTATACTCTCCCCTAAGACGTATCCAACGTGTAGGATAGCGCAGACCACCGTCTTCCGTTAGCTCTGGTCATTCCTCCTACCGCCGCAGCGTAGCCAGCCCGTTTTCCGCTAGGTAAGCCGCTGCCCACATCTCCTGATGTCAATTCAGAAACTCTTGTGATCTAACGATTCTTCCTCTCAGCAGCAGCAGCAGCACCCAAATGCTCAGTAGACTGTTCCCAGCGTGTATTTACGCAGATCAACCAGCGCGTGTTTAAACTGGGCCACGACGTGGGCGTGTCTGCGCGCTGACCAAAGAAAATGTATGCTAGCACATGTACAGTATTTGTAGCCGACACGCACTCTGAAATCAATGTATTGGGAGTTATCAGGAGGTGTTTTTAATACGTACCGTCGCAATGTATCTGCGTGTACAAAACTACCTATGTAGTCAACTTTTTTTCCTTTCTTTTTTTCACAGAGGCTAATTGCTCATTTATAAAGGGCAAAAATACTGGTTATATCGGAGAATGTTTCGATCCATGGGCAGGGCTAACCTTAGCGGCCGACCAGTCAGCAGTCATGGGTCGGAACACTGCAAGCTCCTAACCAGACGTTTACTGTTAGAACACTACAACACTTACTCACAGAGACGACGTTGAGGCGTAGTCACAGCGCGTCTAATGGTGCTTCTTTGTAGCTAGTCGTTTTCCTCTCAGATTTAGCAGCTTGTCGTACTGAAACTACGCGAAGAATGAGTTGCTGTGCGGCCGTGAGCTTGTAATCACCGGTGAAAAGACATTTGCGAGACGCAAGATTGAGATGGCTGTATCCAGAATGTTCTGTCTGTATCTTAGAATGTGACAGAGGTTTTCGCTAGCCCTCGATTTCTCGGATACCCCACTATGACGGATGTGTTGCTCTAATGAGTTGGGTTGGGTCCGGATAATTGGTAGATATCATATTCTGTTAAGTGAATTCACTTATTTTTTCGTGGGTTTATGTCGGTGTTTACTGAATGTTATGGTCACTTCAGCTTTTTTTTAATATCAACAAATCTTAGCGCTGGCTTTTTGTTTCTTTTTTTCTTTTTTATATACTGAACAGGGTCGAAATCAAGAACAGGGTTATCAACCACGCCATGAGCTGCATTTACCAATAGAACAGCAAGGTTCAATGTCCATTTAGTCAAAACAACACACTCTTTTTGTTTTGGTTTTTCCACCTGAGACATTGTGAAGAATCAGTCAATTGATTCTTTTGAGATTGACCATTGACTCCTTTTGTCCCTGATGAATCCGAGACACAAGCCGGAATGATAATGTAATACAGTGGTTTTCTAAACCAAAGACTGCTGTACCCTCTAACTGTGTTAGGGCGCGTTTTATTGACGGTACCCTGCATCTAAGGGAGGTGGTGTTCGTGGACAGTACCCTCCAACCCGAGTTAGGGGCTGTTTGATCGACAGTACCCTCCATTCGAATGAGGTGGTGTTTGTCAACTGTCCCATCTAACCGAGTTAGTTATCCTTACCCCTGGCTTTATCAACTCCGCCCCACCAGGAGTACCTGGCGTGTAAATCAACCACTCCCTGGCACGTGCCTTTAGGGATCCTTGTGGCGTCAACCACGAGGCCCCTGTTGCTGTTCTGTGTGTGGCTGAGACCCCTAGCACTCTGGACCGATGGGATGACGTCGCGGTGGGGGTGCGTTCGTGGGAGCGTACTGTGCTCCTCCTCTTTTGGTGTGTCTGCACTGGAGCCCATGCAGCGCTGTGATGTCACTTTGCTTACATGCTGACAAAAACAAAATGTAATATTTGAATCAAACGTTGTGCTGAGGCCTATCGAATGTGTCTTAAGCAGAGCAGTGCTTTTCACAAAGTACTGTATGTGTATATATATATATGTGTGTGTGTGTGTATATATATATAGTATAATTTTTCATCTGAATCATGTTCATAAAATCATAATTTTCTTTCGACAGCTTAATTTTGAAGGAATGGTAGAGTGTGTTTGTGAAAACGTATTGTTTTCAATGCATTCATGTTTGTCACTTCATCAGTAAATAATCATTCTACAATTTATCATAAGATTGTTCTCTTATCATTCAAATCTGTGATAGTTATACTTCTAGGGTTTAATAAAGCGACTACTCAGACATGTTTGTTGTGATTGTTATATATATTTTTTATTTCATTGTGTTTTAAAAAAAAAAAATACACAGGACGTTTCCACTTTTCACCCCGTCCATGTCTTCCATTCGTCGTGGTCATTCTTCCTAACGTCATATCGTAGCCAGCCCATTATTCGTTACGTAAGACGGTGCCCAAGTCCGGATGTCAATACATTTGACTATTGCAGTGTTTTAACGATAACTGCGCTACAGCGCCCACAGTGCTCAGTTGATGGTGTTCAGTTTGTGTTTACATATCTACGCCAAACTACTGCCGTGTGTTTTAAACTGGGCCACAATGTGTGCGTTTGTGCTGCGCTGATCAGAGAGAAATGTTTACTAGGGCATCTTCCTTCACTTGTCAAACATAAAGTGTGCATTTTTACAAGAATTCTAATTCATCACAACAGGTAGGAACTTTTGCACATTAAGTTATTTGGATAAAAGCATGATGTTTTCATTGCATATTACATTTTAGCTCATATGCATGTATACTATTGCACTTTGAGATTTTTAGAAATGTAAAGCGCCCTTCAAATGAAATGTGTTATCAATATGATTAATAATAATAATAATAATAATAGGCTCAAATAATACTAATAATATGTAGCACACCTTTCAGCTTTGCAAAAAGTTATAGCTCGTGCTTAATCAGACCTATAGACGGTTATTCACTGTCGTCTATTACGAAAACGCCTGACTATGTCAACAATCTCTTGATACTCGGCGCTGTTGCGGTCCAGGTAGCCGTCATTGCGCACGTAGTCCATAAGCTCCTCCCCTTCTTTCTGGTCGAGAATCCCCATGAGAACCCAGTTCTCAATCAACTCAAGGAAAGCCGCTTCGTAGATGCACATCACTCCGTCGCGAGACAATCGGATTCTGCCCGCCACAGCTTCCCGTCTACTTGATACTAGGACACGAAAGTATATGTGTCATGATCCATCATGTATTATCAAACCTAGTACAGTACAACGGTAGGATCAATACGCATTATTTCATCAAAGTCTTTAGTTTTTTTTGTAGGCACTAGTTTATATTTCAAAAGATCCTACAGGCCGATTCGTTTGGAACGTCAAAGAGGTTGACGGAGGCTTTAAAAGTTGTTTACCTGCGTCCTCTCTAACCTGCTGAGAGGCGAAGGGATGAGCTATGATGAAACATTGCTTCAAAAGAATCTTCACCTCTCCCCTGGCAATCCTGCGCGCAATGAGAAGCCTTAGAAGAACAAAAAACAAACAAACATGTATGCGCACATGGTTAAAATAAATATCAATGTTGAATTTGAAAGGATATTGTTAACTGAGATTATTGTTTTTACAATCCTTTTCTGTAATAAACGTAATTTTGGTTTCTTGCATTTCTTAATTTCATTCTATGTTGCAGGTTCACAGTTTTTGGTGTAAAGCTTCCAACAAAACTGATATCCAAATAAACTTGCAATTGATGCTAATTATTTCTGTAAGACGACCCATGACTCTTATGCTATGTTTGTTAGTATATAGACTGGGCCTTATGCTCGAACCGGCATTCTCTGGACTCCGCGCCGCGGCCGGTGGAGAGCGCGTTCCTGTGACACTCCCTGGGGACTTGCACGGTCAGCTGGTCAGCTCCTCGCGCGTCCAGCCTGGCTCTTTCGATCATATTGTACAGCATCGGGTTAACATGGCGCAGCACGTTGTACCCCGGCTGGTTAGGAGCTTCCCGTAGCGACTGCAGAGGTGGGATGTGGTCGGCCTCCACCGCACCTTTCTCTCCGTCTGTGCCTTTGGAGAAACGTCTGTGACGATACAACATGCTGACAGGGGGAACGAGAGGAGGGGGGTTGACACATTACATCAAAATCCATGTATTGATAATATTATAACCGTGCGAGAAAGAGCCGTATCTTGATAGACTATTATCTTCATTGAGGGGCTTCCCTGCGATTGACATTTTTAATAAACTGGCACTGTCTACTATAAATAACTCAAAGAACAGAGTTGTACTTCCTGTAGTTGTCAACCATTCCCAGGTTGTAAGTAGTGGCAACGTCATGCTCGGATTTCGTTTCATCCCCTTTCGACTTCGTATTCTTCATCCGCTCTATAGCTTCATCCCGCAAAAGTCCATCTTCCTCCGAATCGTCAAAGAGCAGGGAATCGAAGTGCATAACATTTCGCGTGTTGTCTCTATTTTGAACTAGCGCTACCGCTGCAACTCCAACAGCTGCGGTCGCGGCAGCCCCCACGAGTACGACGGTCTCTACCGCAACTTTGGCTCCAAAAAGTGCTAAAAACATTTTGATTCTGTCTTTTTCTCAATCGGTTTACCTCTCCGCTTTACTTTTAGGGTTTAACCTCGACCTACTGTTTATAGCAGCAAACGAAAGAGTGTTCAAGAGGCTTGTTAATGTAGAACTGACAACACCACTTCCAGACGTAATGGCAAACCTTTACAGACCTTGACAAAAACGAAAGTAAAGAAGTAGCATTTTATGACACCGATATTTTAATCAAAAGTCATCAGAAAATAAAACGTGAAATATTCAAAATTATACAATTTGAAGACTTGCCTTTGTTTTATATTCGACACACCTCTTCCCTTCAGGGTATGTTATTAACTATTACCACCACTTTCTCTAGATTTCGATTTCTTTGACCAATACGTGAGCATAAGCAATAGTGATGAGTCATGCGCACAAGAGAGAGCCGGCTCTTTGTAGTGAATCAGAAGAGCCGGCTTGCATCGAGTGAGAGCCGGCTCCCAGTTTTTTTCCATTTGTTGCTTGAGTTTCACTTTCAGTGTTCAGTCCCAGCTCTGCTTGCGGACTGAACTTTGTTGCAGAACTTTGTTATGATTGGACAGCATGCGGCATTCACATGAGAATTAAGGATGGTAAACAGAGAGGGGGCAGGGCAGGCACTCCACTTGACTCCACTGTGTGCGTCTTGCATTGTCGTGTAGTTTAACTATGAGTGACCCTAGAAAGCGAGGCAGCATCTGGCTGCAGTTTAAAGATATTGGGAACAACAAAGCAGAGTGCCTTCACTGCAAAACGAAAGTCACTATAAGGGCAGGTTCCACCACAAACCTGCATAGACATACCAGAACTGTCCCTCCTGCAGTGCAGTTAGAAGAGAGAGGGCAAGCCAGCTCACCATCTACTGATCCTGGTGTATCTCATACCAAAACAACAACTGCTGCAACGTCTACTGCCATCCCCATGTGTGCAAGTATAACCCCTCCTTCTGCAACTCAAAGAAAAATAAGTAAATTTTTACCAAAACCAATGACCCCAGTCAAACAGCACAATATTGATGATGAGTTGGCTAAAATGGTAGCTTCTGATTTTCAACCCTTTTCCATTGTGG
>JAVQJS010160515.1:0-10582 GCA_036024795.1 Galaxias rostratus
CCCCTCTATCCTCTCAGGCGGTCTGTTTCCTCGTGGAGCTGACCAGGAATATAGTGCGTTTCGTGTTGCTATGTTCCAGTTTGGTACTGCAGAGTTTCGACTCACTCCTCATATCGACAATCTGGAGGTGGCCAATAGCTTTGCTGTCACCAACTGCTGTGAGTAACCTCCCATAACCTGCCACTTTCCGTGATCTACCCTCCGTGATACTGTGTCAACTGTCATTGTCATAAATATACATTGAAAATATTTTTCTTGATTTTATCTGAGAATTTTTGCGTGTGTGTTTGAGCGGATTGGATTGAAGAGTGCAGAAGGCAGTCTATGCGAGGCCAAGCTCTTAGGGTTAGGGTTAGGGTAAGTACCGTTAGCGGCTGGCCTGTGCCTGTCAGCTGCGTATTGCCTTAGTGACATCATCAGCATCAGAATGAAAATATCCCCTTAGATCCAAGCAGCACTCCTGGTCAAACACGCATGATTGTTATGTGCACAGTCAAACAAACACATAGTTTGAACATTGTTAGGAATATAAATCTCAAAGTTGAGGATGCCTTGAAATATTAAATAAATCCTCTCCAAAACCTTTTTGTAAACAAACAAACAAAACAGTTTGTTGGCCATGTTTTACAAGGTAATTTGATATATTTTGAGTATTGCATGGCGTTGTAACATTTTTGTGAATATTTATACAAGTCTGCACTTCTAACCCACTCAACAATTTTTGTTTATAAATGCTGATATCTTGAAATGACTAAGATTCATTTATGCCTTCTGCACACCTTCTATGTAGGCGTCTTTGGACCAATATTTTTAAATCAGTACTTCAGTGGCTACCAATTCCCCACCCAACTATTTTATTATTCCCTTGTGTTACAATGTGGCAGAGTCAAGTAGAAAAATTATAGAGGCCTATACCAGGAAGCAGGATTTGGGGATAGCGAGGTACCATGGCACAGATATGATGCATACCTAACCTGGTCCGGACCAGGTTATGTTTCAGTTAAAAGATCAACCGGTATAAAAGCACCGCCTACTGACCAATCAATTATCTTGTCAAATACCTTCACCAGTCCTAGAAGATCCTATGGACCTCAGTTCAAAGTTTGGTTTAATTTGTCATTTGTCAGCATTGTTGTGCTCGTTACTGGAAATTTGTATTTGATAAGTTACCTGTTACCTCTTTAAATATAATATGTTACTTTATGGATTACTCCTGTACAAAAAGAAATGCAGAAATACAACGATAAGTGCATTTTAAATTCCCCAAGTTTAGCCTTTTTTATTATTTATTTATTTTTATCCCAAATTGCTAGCTTGTGATTGTTCTGTAGTTCGTTGATCCAGCCAATAGGCCCCCATTTATACATATATTAATATTTAATATGTGTAACAGCGACACAAACAATAATTTAATAAACCATTAGTTGTCTAATTAAGGCATATACCAAAATATTAGTTCAACTTATTTATTCTAGCCTCAAATGACCACGCAACAAGCCTCAAAGCCCAAGGCTTACATTTCCAGCTCAAGATAACATTCCCACATTCAAAGCAGACAAAATATAGTTGTTTAGGTTTCACAAAATTGTAAGCAATTAATGTTATTTAAGTTTCGTGGTAGCATATTTTCCCCTTACTGTTGGTGTTCAAGTCACCCTACAGGTTGGCCCAGCAAATTTTTGTTCAAGCATTTGTAAGTTTTGTTCACGCTTCTGTGAGGTTAGATGAAGTTCATACTGGCTAGCTAAAATAAATATCTCAGCAAACATAGCAGTGACCACACTTTCCTGCAGAACCAAACATCTGTATTAAGAATACTAGGTAGGGTAGATACCCCTCCAAAGGTATCTACTTTCTGAAACATGCTTAGGTAACACTACAGATTTATACAATGTTGGCAAATGTTAAATCACATGTGTGGTTGTCTGTAACCTTCTTACCCACGTTAACTAAATAATTTTGAGAACTATGAGCTCCCAAACTGCACGCAAATCACAGAAATAAAAACAGGAGTCACGTATGAGCATAAACCGTAAAGAGTGACCATGACATGGCAAAATAAATAATTGTATTGGTCAAAGGGGGAAAGTAACAGTGACTATTAACAGCCCCTTTCTAAGTTCCAGTAACTGCATTTAGCTTCTCAAAGAGTAATGTGTTACTTTACTAGTTTACCGCAAATAGAAGGGAAGTTATTGTAATTTGTAACTTTGTTAAAATGTAAACCTGACAATACAAATGTGCAAAATAAGAGCAAGAATTAAATCAAGATAAAACAATTAAATAATGTACTGTACAATGGAAGAGCAATACGTTCAATAAAAAAGTAATATAATTGTCATGTCCAATGTTGCGTTGGGCAAAGTAGAGATAAGAAAAATGTTTGAATAAATGCCGATAACGCTGTTTACACCATCAAATTTATATAGTTATAATAGTTATCCGTTATTCCCTCCTGGAGACATCGCTTCACGAATTGTAAAACATTTAATATTACCCGGCTAGCAGCTGAAAATATAAGACAAAAAAACAAAAAAAAAACAAAGACTCAACAAAACCAATTCAAGCAAGCAACTCAAACCCAACATAAACCCACGTCACATCAATCAACCAGTTGCATACGCTCAATAGCTCGACGTGGCCTACTAAACCTCAGTCACTCACCTCCTGGTCCTGCTGCTGCCCACCTCCCACAACCTCCGCCCTTCTAGGGTATACGATGGGGATTCTTTAGATATCTGCTCCTTACCAGTGGCTGTTCATTTAGCATTCGTTTAAGACCCGTGCAGGGCAGCAATCAGAGGAGCAGACCCTTGCCACCATACTTCAATGTACTACCATGTATTGCAATAAATTGTGAAACTCATTTGTTCTGACTGAAATAGCATTTGTGTTGATGCAATGTCTGGCATCTTTGCAAAATGTTTTGGGTGCCCAAAAAATCTTTTGTTCATGTAGTGTGGACATACTTGGGATAACTAAACGTCATCATATAAACAAAGGTCAATTATACTTGGATGGATTGGATGGAGGCGATTAACCCTATAACAAAACATATAAAGCCAATCGATGTTTCAAGATATTATTAAAATGGCATTTGAAAGTTTTGCTTTGATGTACACTGCACTGACAATACATATCATTTGAATACATTTTCAATGAGAATGATTGAATGTGGTGTCATTATGACTATTCACACTAAGAATGTAACATTGTAAATTTATTTTGTGTTTTAAGCAAAAAACGTTATTATCTGGTTTTTATTTTGTTCGAAATGGTTCAAAATCTTTATGTTGTGAGAGGCACAACCGAATTGAAACGCATGACAAGTAGATCTGCTCTAAACAAACCAATTTGATTTTTTTTGTTTTCAAGCCTCTTTGAACATTATGTATTGATTACTATAAATAGGTTTGTGTCAATGTTTTTGTTGTTGCACCAGAATATTTTTATAGTCAACAAGCTAAGATACATTTTAAGATACTATGTGCCTCAATGGTATTTTTTTATGTGCATATATGGCTTCTTAATGACTCAGTAAATGGAAAAGACAAAACAGTTTACAAATGTTAATTTACCATTTTTGTCCTTATTAGCATTGTGGCCAGCTACCTTTTAAGATATATGTTTCAACAATGTAAATATTTAACTATAGATGTGTAACAAAACATTAGGAATTTCCATCACATTGTCACACTCAACCATATATGTAAGGAAGGAGTTGTAGCAAAAAAGTCCACCTAAAAACTCACACAAGTATATTTAATTTCGAAAACTTTCAAGTTGCATAACAAAAGCATTAAAAAGTAAAACAAAAAAATTAAGAAACCAAAACACTGTTCTATTGTATCATGCAAATTAAGAATAGCTATCCACCAAATGTGGACATATTTTGGCTTTGTCAAGTAATTCTACTTTCAGAATAAATGGTTTTAGCTCCTTCTGGCAGGTTGTGGACTCTGATCAAGCTCCAAAAATCATGTAGTGCACCTTAGATTTGACTCTTGCTTTTTGGAGATAATGTGGTTCTGTTGGCTTCTTCAGAATGTGACCTTCAGCATGCACTGGAGGGATTTGCACCTGAGTGTGAAGCGGTTGGGATGAGAGTCAGCACCTTCAAGTCTGAGGCCATGCTTCTCTGTGGTGGAGACACAATGGAGGAGTGCTCTCTCCGGGTTGGGAAGGTAGCCCCAGTTTCCCTTTTCCGGGCGAGGTGCTACAACACCGTTGGTTCCGATTCATGATGGATCTGTTCATGGCACTTAGTCTGGACCCTCCCATGGGACCAATTTGCCATGGGAAACCCGACCTAACAACACAGTTTCCAGGATCACAGGGACACTTAAACCCCTCCACTTCATTAAAGTGTCGATTCTAGTGGGGACAATATGACATGTCAATACTGTGTAAATAGAACATTGGTAAATTATGAAAAACATATCAAAATGTTGAAAATGGGTGAACAAGCCCTTTAATCTAATTTAGGATGATGTAGCGTTTGACTTGCAACCTGAGCAACCGTGAGACCGGGATCATAATTAATTTTGTCAAAAATAAATTTGCTCCGTACAAAGTTCAATTCAATTCAATTCAATTTTATTTATATAGCGCTTTTTACAAAAACAATTTGTCACAAAGCAGCTTTACAGGAACAGTCCCTTCCATATTAGAAAATGTTCACCCTGATTTAATATAGGTAGAAATAAAGTTAACAGATAAACAATTGCTCTAGCCATTTCTCGCCACGTCATCCGACAAACACGTAACCTTGATTTAAGAAAATTCAAATACCCCTCCCTCATTGACATGCACATTTGACTGTGAGCAAGTGTTCTTTGTCAAACTGAATGGTCTGTGTAGCACTCTGTGTAATGATAGAAAAAAAATGGCATGACCTGTCTTGACTTTAGCTGAAGCTTAATTGTGTTGAAGTAAATGTTATACCACAAATACAACAGTCTTTTAGATACTACCATCATTCCAACAATATCTCTTCCCCGGTGAAACAATTTATCAAGGTAATAAAAGTCAGTAATTGTAGGAAAGTGAAACATTTGAGTCTTTAGTTTCACACTGACAGCTAATATTGTCATAGTATTGTACACTTTGACCGTGATATCTTAATGTCGGAGAATAAGGAAGTTTGAAATTTTCGATACAAAAAACATATGCTCAATACACACGGAGGAATCTGTTTTATTTTTTTGACATAGGAGATATTGGGAAAGTATTACAACCAATGTTAGCCTAGCTTAACCAGTTGTCGTTTTTAACTAACATGGGTTGCTTAGACAACTCACAACAACTTGCATTTTTTTCTTCACTCTTAAATAAAGCCTCCCAAGCTTTTCAATCCAAGTTTGCTCTATTATTCAATTTTCTGGAAAAAGCACTTCTCACCTTTCTTCACAGTTTTGAATGGAGCCACTAGAGTCCTGGCCATACTCTGCCATACCTAAATGACGCCAAAGCAATGTGTCTACAACAATTTCAGAAAGATAACTGTGTAAATCTTTGGTCAATATCATTGACCATAGAGATTATTTGACCAGACAATTATGCCTCACTGATTAGACTAGAGGCATTAAAGCCACATATAATTAGTGCACATCCCCATTATTGGTTCTGGTATAGTTTCGTGTTCAAACGGAAACACGTTTGATATCGTAACATTGTGTGCTTTGAGTGTGCTTGCTTGGCTAGACCTAATTTTATGTTTGTTTGGAGTTAGCAGATGTGTTTGGGCGTTGATATTCTAGTACTTGGTATGTCGAGGTATGAGTGTGTCCTTGTGTTAGTGCCCAAGTTGTATAGGGTGTGTGAATCTTTGCGTGCATGTAGGGGTGTGTGAATAAGGCTGAGCTGAACTGTTTCCTTCTCTGAGCGGTGTCAAAGAAAGGAGAGGGCCCAAGGCACGGCATTTAGAATGGTTGAGTGAGTGCCCTTCCCCCACCCAATACATGCAGAACGCCAAAGCAGGGCTCGACCTTCCGTCACTCATTTCATACTTGACTCCTTTACCATCACCTTTTCTTCCTCTCCTCTCTCTTTAACTTCTTCTCTATCATCCCTTTCCCTCCCCTATCTCCCACCCACTCTTCTCTCTCATCCCTTTCTACTCTACTTTGGGATGCGGTATTGAAGCCAAGGAACATCAGATGAAGGAATATGGGACACACGCAGACCAAGTCGTGTGTAGGAAGCCGTGTGTGTTTCTCCACTAGATTTTTGCAGCAGAAGCACCAGTTATTGGTCATAGCAGAACGAAAATGGAGCACCGTCTATATCAGCAAGCTCTGATTAGATCTGAAACACAGCCTAAGACAATTTTAAAGACACTGCAAATTCAGGAATGCTTTAAGAAATTGAATGCATGTGCTTTGTTGAACAAACCAACAATATGTTTTTGCTACAAATTCAACCTTATGTTGCCTGTTTATTGTAATGGAGGTAAGTTAAAGAAGACCACAGCAATAGGCCTTGGATATCCCACCTAATTCCACAATGTAAACGAAATTGTATTGTAGTGTGAATATTTCAAAATACCAGTATAAAATGACATCAAATATTTTTTTTTACAAATGTATAATTTATTACTACAGCATTTTCCCATAATCCCTCTGTCAAATTACATCGTTTTTTAAATTACCCTCAGTGAAATAGGAAATATTGATTTACTCTTCCGTCAGTAGATTACACAAAACTAGTGTATAGTAAACTTGCACATCTTTGATCGACATGAGATTTTAATGTTACATGACGAAGAAGTACTGTTTTCCTTTGGAGAAAATAGAATCAGGCCGTGTAAGTAGGCCAGCTAAATATACACCTAGCGTCATCCTCACACACACACATAGCTATTTAGTTCCACACAATACAAACCGATTGATTGCACTGTTAGTTCAACCTTAAATCTTCAGAGTATCATATACAACTGTGCAAATGTTATTCCCTCACTAATAGTTTTAACTAATAAGAAACTAGTAATATTTTATTAAAAGATTTTCTTTGGATAAACATGATTTTCTTCCTCCATAAAAAGCCTTAGATCTTTATATCTGTCTAGCACTTTACTTTATGAAGTTTGAAGTTTGTGTGCTATTTGGTGTGTCCTGAAGTTAAATGATTTCTGCATAGTTGTATGTTGTGGGTTTAATATCACTAAAGGCATGTACACCCACAGTGCCGCATGTTAAATTCAATACAAGCATTATTTGTATTATCTTTTTCATGCACATGAACAAATTACCAATGTTGTTTCTGTCTTTTTCTGCTCACAGTCTGTTCACAGTTTTCCAGGGGCGTGTACGCTATCTTTGGTTTCTATGATAAGAAGTCGGTGAACACCATAACCTCTTTCTGCGAGACACTCCATGTCTCCTTCATCACGCCATCCTTCCCTGCCGATGGCCTCAATCAATTTGTTCTGCAGATGAGACCAGACATCAAAGGCCCTCTGGTGTCTCTGGTTGAATACTACAAGTGGGAGAAGTTTGCCTATTTATATGACAGTGATAGAGGTTAGTATGGACAGTTTTGTTTCTCAGTAAAACTCTGCTACTTCACAACTATCTCATATTTTAGTTTTACGTTTTCTAAACGCGACATGCTAAATATGAGAACATATGTTGTAGTTTGCTATAGGAAAGTCACAATACCAGAAATGTACGGCTAGCAAAATACAATGTAAACATACAAAGCGGAACCCATTAACCACCAACAGGAGTTGCATGATGGGAAATGTTCAGGGGTTCAAGAACGTTGTGGGATACAATTCTCTTCTCTTGGCCAATAAATCTGAAAGCCACACAGATTGGCACTTAGAAATGTAACTCTTTTGGAAAACCATAGAAACCTCTATAGACAAAACGATCCTCATATCAAGACACACCCTTTTCCTGATTTGGGGTTGGGCATTTTTTGTACTAATTTTAGTTTATCCTTAAGGCACCGCCTATTTCAATGCTTATTGGTTAATTTTTATAGCAAATATTTGCTAGTCTCCATCTCTTTCCTACAGACTTTCACTGTCAATCTTCCCCAGGCTTTCTAAACAATATGCAGAAAGTTGGAACCGACGCTACGGGATCCATAATAATTCCAAACAGAGCCGTGGTTTTTGATTATAACCATGCATTCTTTAACGTTAGTGGACCAGCTATGGTCTATAGTAGCTAGCTAGCTAAACAACGTTAACCAGTCTGTATGCTGGAAGGCTTTTGAATCAGCTTGTGTTTTCCGTGTCATCAGGTACCTGTACAAACCATAGTTAAAGATGATGTAGGTAGTTTTCTGGAAAAGGCAAAAAAATCTCTGAATTTGAAAATACAGCCCACGCTCTGCAGTTCTTCCTTTTCTAACCCCCTTCCAACAGTTGAGCACAGGCATATTTACATGCTTCAAATACACACAACACAAGGTTGCTCGGCTTGAATAAAGCCATAGGCAACCATTGGCGAGCCAACAGCACGTGCCGAATCCAAATTGTGGTCGATGCAATCTCGAAAATCTCTCCATCTCTGAACTGCTTCACCAATATTTACAAACGTTTTATTGCGTTTATTGTCAGATTTTCTTTTAGACAGTCTGTGTTCCTCTTTTTTTATTTGTTTTGTAGTGTAGGCAGTTGTTGCCAATTCCAACTTGTTTATCAGGATATTCTGCTATTGAATCACACTTTCACTGTCCGATGAGAGGTGTGTCTGCATTTGTGGGGTAGTCACTTAGAATGCCCTCTCCTTGAAATTTCCTGTGATTGGCCAACTTCAACTGTTTCTAATAGCGTGAGTATAATGAACTCATAAGGCATTTACAGTCCATACATTTTTAACATGTTTATTATATGAATAAAACATATAGCTTCTAAAATCTCATATCAACTATGTGGGGGACAATTGTAAGCCTTTTTTCAAGAGTAATTTCTGAGGGGTACACCAAAGAAAGTGGGGAAACTAAGTGCAAATTATACCAGGTCAGGAAGGTCCCTGGAAATCTCCTTTTTTCAACATGCACAAAATGAATAATTAAGTTTAATAATGCTTGGCGCGCCCTCAACCAGAACCAGTCAGCGCGAAGTCCGGGTGGTTTCACCATGTTGAAAGAACACTGGTTTTGTCAGAAGGATAATTCCCTTTGCTTGACCAGCTGACTTATCAGAGCAGACTTCACTCATCGGGAGGAGGGGTTTTAAAGAGATTGGAACTATAACGGTGGGTTTCAGACAGAGGGTGAATAGAGGTGCTGTAGATCCAGGTAGTCTAGAACATTTAAATTGTAAAAAAAAAAACTATTATAGTAGAATAAATAAATGCATGAACCTTTACATAATATGGCTCCCTTAAATAAATCAAAGTGTAGTTTATTTATTTTTATTTTTTCCATTTTGTTGACTCACAGTCTGCAGGGTGTTTTATTTTGAAAAGTTTGTGCATCTTTTTGTGCCTCTTCTCCAATCTTTTTAAAGAGAAAAACGTGAACGTGAAGGACAGAAGCAATTTTTAAGGGCATCATATCATTCAATGTGTCTGCACTGAGTATCATTCTGTGTGGCTAACTGCATCGCAAAGGCTGAGAAGCTCCTAACTATGGTGAAGACGGATTCACAGATTCCTCGTTCGGCTTGCACATTAACTTAACGAATCGATGAAATAGCAGAGGACATTGAGGCACAATTGTTGGAGAGAATTAATAACACATGGTATGCAATCCAGGTTGACGAGGCTATCGAGGTTGACAGCAAAGTAATAAAGCTTGTTTTTGTGCAATATATTTTGCTGGAGGATGTGTATGAGGATATGAAAGGTGCTTTAGTTTTGCCAACCAACACCACAGCTGCAGAACTATTCAAGTCTGTGAATAAATATTCAAGATCACCTATCTCTGTTTTTAAAATAGTTTGAGTGTTGATTTCCAACCCCAAAATACCCACACACTAGAAAGGAATGGATCAATGACCCATGAATGAATAAGGCAGGTGAATCAACCTTGTCAGTGCTGGAAGAAGACCAGCTGCTTAAGATCTCAAATGATGTTGGCCTTCAAAAGTGTGTTTGAGACTCCTCCAAATGTTCTGGATAAAACCTCAAGTTTCTGGGCGTCCATCTCTGAGGACCTCTCTTGGGCCATCAACACTTCCACCCTGATCAAGAAGGCTCACCACAGACTCTTCTTCCTGAGGAGACTGAGGAAAGCCCATCTTTCTCCTCAGATTCTGGTGAACTTCTACCGCTACACAATTGAAAGCATCCTCACCAACTGCATCACAGTTTGGTATGGCAGCTGTTCTGCCTCGAACCGGAAAACACTACAAAGGGTAGTGAAGACGGCCAAACGCATCACCAGCACTCCACTCCCAGCAATTCAACCTGTTCAGCACAAGCGCTGTCTGCAGAAGGAACGCAGCATCACCAGGGAAACCTCCCACCCCAGCCACAGACTGTTTGCCCTCCTTCCCTCTGGGAGGCGCTACAGGAGCCTCCATTCTAGGACCAGCAGGTTCGGGAACAGCTTTTTCCCCTCAGCCGTCACCTTGCTGAACTCTGCACCACACAGCCACAGAAACCTCTCTAACGAGGCTGAGGCT
>JAVQJS010160523.1:0-15284 GCA_036024795.1 Galaxias rostratus
AAACAAGGTTTAGTTTCCCATTTAAAGATGTATGACAGTATGAGTGGGGAGTGAGTCATGCCTGTTTTGTTTGTCAATTATAATAATAGATTTAATGTATAGGTGCATCTCTAGACACCCTTGTTGTACCATAGTGCAATACAACATTTGCAGTAAACGTAAGATGGACAAAAGGGTATTGAAGCAGGGAACATCATATATATATATATATATATATATATATATATCATTTATATATATATATTATATAACGCTCATTGAGATCTCAAACTAGGTGTAAGCTAAGGGAATGATGCAGAAGAGTGGGAGTGACATGTTGAATTCTTTTTTAGAGCAACTTAGTTTCCCTACAGCTGAATTCTGAACATGCTGGAACCTGTCCAGGGCTTTATTTGATGCCCTTCTTTTTATATGTAGATAAGCTGATATGCTATTTTTCTTTTTTGAACGGTTTGTCCGTTATGGTTTTTTCTAACATTTGCTTGATTTGTTTGTGGAGTTGAGATGTTACTTTTGTAGTTTGATAGACAATAATTGTGCTTGATAGCTTGACAGATTGTAAGGGGCAAATGACAAGTGATACTGACATTCTGTCACTGAGTGTTTGTCTCCTGTGCGACAGCTTTGAGGGCATGACTTTTTGACGTGACCCCAAGAGGTTTGCCTAACTTCATGTCTTCTTTCACATGCTGTTCCTTACCTCTTTAGAACTTTCAAAAGACCTACCAATTTCCAAAGCCAAAATGTCCTCTACTTTTCTATTCCAGCCCATTTCTCTGTTGGACATGAGGAATCATGTTGTCAATTGAATGCTTTCTCTTATTGAAGCTGTCTGTGTCTCACAAAAGGGTTTTTGTTCATTCCCATCTAGTTGAGAGACGGTCTTTTTGTGATTGATCAATTATGAACTTTAGCCGCTCACTTTTCTCTTTTGGGCAAACAGGGCATAAGTAAGACAGAGAAATGATAGCAGCTAAATAGGCTCGTTGAATGTCAGTCGTTACAGTCCCCGCTTCATCCTCAATGCTGTCCTTTTTCCTGTTGCCTGTCCCAGGTTTTTCTGTTGCTGTGCATAGCAGACTGGATGGTATACTCCATGTGGCGCAGCGGCAAAGACCCCGACAGTTTCTCCATCCCCTACCTGACAGCTCTGGGGGATCTGCTGGGCACTGCCCTCCTGGCACTCAGCTTCCACTTCCTCTGGGTCATCGGGGACAGAGACAGTGACGTGGGCGACTGAGGTCCCCCTCTGCCCACCGCTGGAGGAGGGACGGCTCCCATCTGTGCCTGGGTCCGGTCCACCCTGTCAAAGCCTGCTCTGCCCGGCGCGGTTCTGGCTTTTGGCCTCGCTGGAACCTTCCTCTGCTTTTCTTATCAGACAGAGCAGCACCTAATCAAAATGCTGCCAGAGACACT
Source organism: Galaxias rostratus (assembly GCA_036024795.1). Lineage (NCBI taxonomy): Eukaryota > Metazoa > Chordata > Actinopteri > Galaxiiformes > Galaxiidae > Galaxias > Galaxias rostratus. Next base: position 1,417 of record JAVQJS010160523.1, read on the forward strand.
CATATGCTTTCACACAGTTTGAGAAACATATACTTGCCTGCCTCCTTTCTTTCCAGGGCTACTGTCATGCCAAAATCATATTTATGTTTATTGTATGCGATTCATTAAAATATTGTTTCTTTGCACCATTCGTTCATCTAAAAGCCTTGTTGGACTTTTGGAGTTGAAATGTTGTTGGTGGACAGGTTTTTTAATAGCCAGTTGGATGTATGCAGGCGGAGGTGGAGGGATGGGATCAAGAAAAGCGGCTGTATGTGTCCTTGGTATGCAGGATGTGGTTCGGTGCTACTTCCAGAGCACTTGGACACACACTTAAGGCAACCGAGTTTGTTAGAACTGGGACAATAAGGTGCCGATGTCTCCGCAAAAGCGGGATCTGAACTCCACTGCAGTCCAAAGCCTGCCCTGTGTGTCTGACTCTGTCTGTCAAGTCCATCCGTCTTCTCTACAGCATTGGTAGGTCTAATACTTTGCAATAAGCTTGTTTTTTGTCGTTTGTCGAGTAACCCTCACATTTATTTGTTTTTACATCATGTTTTAACTGTCTAGCATGCCTATGTATCTACTTTTAAGCATTACTTTGAAAACAATGTAGAGAGATAAGCTAAGATGAATAGCCCTGTGTAATTGTGTTCCTTTTGGACATAGCCTTCTTTCTTTTTTTTACAACATGACTATGCAACTTAACAGCCTGAAAAAGGCTTGTTTGATACATGTGCTTACCTCTGTTGTCTGTATCCTCTTTTCAAATTATCTTTTTTTCTTGTTTTCCTTATCTTTTTGTTTACTCTCGTGACGATCCCTTCACACACAGAACAGGACCAAAATTGTGCATGTGTTGGGCAATTGGACCTATCTAGGCCATGTGTTATACAGTCGATGTTTCCAAGGTCAAGTCATGTTGCTTACATGTAAGCCAGGTCTGACTCTCTTGAACGTTATTCCAAATAAAATGTGCCTCTTGAGATTCACTGGCTGTGACAAAGTGTTTCGTCATGTCATAGTTGGTCATGTTATTCTACCACCTTGTGATGCAGTGCAATTTAGTTTCTTCTTTACTCACTATTTTTGAGATTGTCATCGGTTTACCAACAAAGCTTTTGTGTCTCATGTAAATGTTTCAATAAATAGAAATCCAGAATTGGAGAAATATTCATTTGTTTCTGTCTTTTGCTCTATGTCCTGATTTTCTTTTTTTTGATCGCTTTAGCAAATGCACATTCAAAGAAGAAATCCACTGCAACTACCATTGTAACAAACAGTTGCATGACTTAGCAATGTTACTGGTTACTAAAGAAATTTAGGATGAATATTTTTAGTTGGCATTCATCCAAGATCATGGGTTCGATCCCCACCTAAGGGCCTTTCTGTGTGGAGTTTGCATGTTCTCCCCGTGTTAGCGTGGGTTACCTCTGGGTACTCCAGTTTCCTCCCACAGTCCAGAAAAAATATCGGTTTGTTGGTGACTCTGTGTGTTTGAGTTGTTGTATGTCTATTTGTTAGCCCTGCGATGAACTGGCGATCTGTCCACGGTGTACCCCGCCTCTCACCCGAAGTTAGCCCCCCTCCCCCCCCATACATACTAAACTACAGTACAGGGTCACACAATGCAAAGACTTCAACCACATCCTGCAAAGAGTTGAACGTCCCTCCACAGAGATAGCTGGACCGCTCCTTTGCTGGCTGTAGTCGTGGATGTTCAGCATGCAATTGTTGACTTTTAACCCCACTCTCCAAAACTATGACACAAATAAAACAAATTTAAAAAGGAACGTGGTCTGTGGCTCTGTTCTACGTAGTTGCTGCCTGCCATGTCATAAGAATTGCTTTGCTCAGAAGGATCCTGTACCATACTGTGCATTTGACAAATAAAAAGCTTTGAACTTTGGTCAGAAAGAAACACACCTTGTCCACCTACCATGAACATCAACATAGACAGTAGTGCTCTTTGTTTTTCATGTCTTTTCTGTCTTCTATGAAATTTAATTTCACCGTGGGATTCTTGATATGATTCGGGTAAATGGCAGGGATAAAGCATGGTGTCTCTTTTTGTGGTCGTGAAGGAGGTGTGTGAAGTGTTATCGGGAGCCATCTCAAAGCACGTGGGACACCCATGGGACAGGTCAGCTGAGATAGGTCAGACCACAGGCACTAAGCTACGGCCGCCACTCCTCTCTGCTCCTTTAACTACAGGTATTATTCCATTGCAAACGTTTTGGTGTTAAAGGAGAGAGCAAATCTCCTTTCAAACGTGCGCAGCACGCACAAACATACTCGCAGATAGAAAAACATTTCTTAGCTCATGCATGGTACAAGTATTACATATTACATACTTACTTGCTTTCTGTATGTATTTTTATATAATCTCTGTGCACTATGACTGTGTGTTTTGAACTATAAAAGAACTCTACATTATGCCGGCATCTTAACACTGTTCTTCTGTCTGCACGTCTAGACCGTTCACCTTTTTTAACAAGGGTGGCTGACAGGTCCGTTTACTGGGCAGATAAACTAGAGAATGGAGAGACTGAGCTTCTATGTTCTGGTGGGCCTTTAAGCTCAGAGGCCGAGGCCTAGGCTGGTCCAGGGAAGCCTGTGAAATCTAATCCAGCTGGGAATGTTTTCTCTCTCCCTTTTGTTCAGTTGCCTTGGGGGCTATTAGCAGCACGTTAACACTGACCCAGACAAGAGCCGTCTGGAGGTAGCTCTACCTAGTCAGGGCATCTCACGGTTCAGCCTAGGTACTCCGTCAACACCAGCTCCCTGGGCACTGAGGGGCCAGCCTGGACTCAGGGAATTACAATAGCTGATTCACATGTGGAGCTAAGTGGAAACAGCTTGTCCTAAGCAGTTAGTCTACAGTATTTATAACAGTGATGTCAGGGTTCTCCGACACAACACACGGCTGAGGCAAATGAAATAGACCTCAGTGTTGCCCCTAATAGAATAACGAGTCATTTATTCACCAGCGACCTATTCACAAAACTGGTAATAAACGCTGTAATTTCAGGTTTGCTTAGTGTTGGCAAGGGAGCACTAACTGGTGGCTGGGTGCTTTTTGGAGATGGACAAAACACACCAGAAGGGAAGGCCGGGGAGTTTGTGTTCGCACAGAGTCAACAGACAGAGGCCTGCCACCCTGCAGTGACATTCCTCTGGAGCCGGTGGAGGGCAGGGGCGCGGGAGAGAGTGGGAAAGAGGAAAAAACAACACATGCCCTGAGAGTTCAGTGAGGTTCAAGAAGGATGCTTGACCTGATCCGTCCCATCGTGTCCTGTGCCGTTGAAACAGAAAGGACCTGACCAGGCTTTCCACCCTGCGGTCCTCGGGACAGCCTCTCGACCTCTTCCTCCCCACGCGGTGTCTGTGGGAGACTAGTGGAAGTTGACAGCACGGTGACAGACGCTGGGTGACTCAGCCGACAGTAGGAGGTCGCTGCTGCTCAGTGGGCAATGGAGGTCGATGGTTCCTAATTTAGGAGGACATCAATCTGGCCAAAGGGAGCAAAGGCGGCAGGGAGGGAGGAGCGGACAAATATCCATTGATGGTGAGAATCACAGCTGTGTATGGCACCAAATAAATGATGCTGGGACAGTAAATTGTTCACCAACCATAAAGATATGTGTGTGAGTGTGTGTGTGTGTGTGTGTATGTACATGAGTGTGTGTGAGTGTGTGTGTGTGTTTGTGTGTGTGAGTGGATGAGCTGCAGAAAACATGATGAATTGCTTGTTTGAACATTGTGTCATGTTTGCCCTAGGGCCGAGTTATTCTCAGAGTCGAGGAAGTAAAACAGAGCCCCAAACAACAAAGTGGCAAAATGCATTTTGTTTGAGCCACTAGCACACAGCCACTAGTGACACGAGTCACACTGAAACACAGAGACTGTGCCTTCACTCTTGCTTTCACACACACACACACACACACACACACACACACACACACACACACACACACACACACACACGTGAACAGCCCACATCCCTGGGGCCGGCTGCCCCCATCTAATGACAGGGTGGACAAGTGAAGAGGAGGGTAACATCCCCTGGCCTTCGTGTATTTCTGACATGCCAGTGCCTGGACCACAAGGTCAGCTACAAGGTGGAGTGCTGCCAGTGACGAGCCAGCACTTCAGATGTTTTTTTTTTCTCACTCTAGCCTTCATAGGCAGCAATTGCAGGTTATAAATAGGCTCATCCTGTCTCTGGACTGACATCGTCCAAATTTGTCCTGATTTAGTTGGTAGAGAACAAGCCTCTATTCAATACCTTTTTGTAACATTGCATTTGTCTTTGTAGTGCAGTACAGTATATATGGTCCAGTGATAATCTTCGTGCTTCACCATGTCTTGCCTCCCGTATGAGACATAATTCTCCCCTCTGGCTCGTGACTGAAGATCTCCCAGCTCCCATTCCAGAGATTGATGGGCTGTTTGTGAAGGTCACGGGAGAGAGTGGCGGCTGTTTCATCGTGACGGGCTGATTTGTGGCGGTCCAAAGATTAGACAGCGCACCCACCCCAGTGTCCTTTTATAGACCTTCGGCTTGTTGCTTCAAAGGTACCACCGAAAAGTAACCGCTGACAACTAGCAGTCGGGGACTTTCCATTGAGGTAGACCCTCGCACACGCCCTAAGAGGGACGGCTGCGTTGAGGCGGGCCTGGCCGCTGACGCTAAAAATCAAAGAAATGACAGTCCGAGGGGCTACACTCGCCCCTGAGAACCAATCAGAATTACTTTGATGATTTAATCAGAGAATGTATATAAATAAAATGTGCCTGGTTGATAACAGAGGAAACAAAAATGTTAATACTAGTGGAATAGTTTTGAGGACAGAGCCCTTTAATAAAAACAACAGTCAAGATATAAATTTGTATAATTTTTTTTTTTTATTCCGCTGTATTTTATTGTGAAAACATCAGACAGAAAGAATCATGGAGCACTGGGCTGAAGGATCAAAACTTAGCTCCCACAATCAATATAGAGTAAATTATTTATGTTTCTGGTGAGCAGACCTGCACATAACAGAAGTGATGGAATCTCTCCTGTGAAGATTCGAATAATATGGAGATTTCAGATGTGTTGCCATGGTAGGAGACAGAATTATGAATACTTTTCCATGAATAAATAAATAAATAGAAGACGCCTCTTTGGACGAGAGTCTCACTTTTATGGAGATGTACTCTCTAAGGCAGATCGGGTACAGTACAGCGTGATTCCAAACACCCACACCAACACACGTGTTTATACACACACTCACATACATCCTAACCCAATAGACACTTTCAGGTACAGTACAAAGTAGGGTCTCAACAATACACAGCCACAAACGTCGTTGGCAAACTCTTGATACCATAGATAAACAGATGTTTCAACGAGTCTCAAACCCCTTGCAGTACATGTGCAGCACATTATATGCACAACCTCTGACTTTCTTTCCGGTCAACACACACACGCATGCAATGTACACACACAATCTGGGAGCTGTTTAAAACACTAGAAACACACATTTAGCCATGTAAAGGCTGATGGGTGGCGGTTTTGAAGGACGTACAGAACAGGGCTACAGGGAACCCATGAATTTAGTGGAGGGAAAAGTCAGATCAAAGCAAAGCATATGAAAAAAAAATACTTTCCTTCACAAGGTCTCCTGCAGCTCCCACTTTCCTTTGAAATGGGCTCTCAGCATGGAGGCATATGTACATTAGGTGTGTGAGTGTGTGTGCGGCTGTTAGTTCATGTGTTTATAAAACATAGTTCCATAGGTATGAAAGAAGGCATTGAAGACTGTGGACAGATAAGTAAAGTGCTCTTAACACCATCAGTGGCTGATCAGTCACATTGTGCTCTCCGGCATCCAAGCGGCTCTGTGGCAAAATGGCTGAAAGGCACCGAGATAATGAGTGCCATTAGGGTGTAGAGTATGAGGCAATCATTGACAGACATGCATGCTATATGTGTCCTCACAGCAACGTTCAAACAATTGACGGCGGGTAACTAACAGAATCACTTTGCAGACTAAATAACATGTCCATTTCATATCCTAGACTTTGTTTTTGTGTTTCACTCAGTGTGAGACTTGATAAGCCTTCCAGTGAGATCAAGCTTTTGAAAATGTGATGACTAAGCATTGTGGATTTGTATATGCTAAACATTGATCTGAAGACATTGCAGGTTCGATATCTTTATCGGTGGATTTATCTAGCAATCCCAGCTATGCTGCAGAGCAGTATGATTTGGTTGAAATACAATCTGTACAATTCACTAGTAAATGACACCTGATAGTATTCTTTATCTTCATTTAAAAATGAGATCCTTCATTCCTTGCTACACTGCAAACGCTGCAAAAGCTATTTGATGTGTCTGGAGTGTGAAGGAAACAAACGGTATAGTAATAATCTGAATCAGTCCAACATTAGACATCGTTTAGCAACAAATAAATATTCCCGTTCCACTGTATACAAATCGTTTTATAGCATTATCTATGTGAGGGGGATTTGTGACTGTGAGAAAATAGGAATAGTTGCTTAAAATGGCTGAAATAATGTCCTTTGTCCACTGAGACATTGAGATTATGTAGTCCTGCTAGGGTGGGTGTGCCAATTTAAAAGTTCTGATTTTCAGACTACCTGCCTTTTCCTGCTGCCACTGTAAGGGATCACTGACACTGACCAAAATCAAATAAAAACTGCACATCTGTTTTTATATGAGGCTGCCTTGGATCAGAGATGGGAGAGAGAGAAAAGGTGGCAGAGTACAGTTTGTTGACAGGTTGTGAGGACCTCTGTGTAGTGCCAGTCTCCAACGTTTAGGGGCTAAACTAGCTGTTGGAGCTAAATTGAATCAGGGTGTGTGAAGTTAAAGAGGTGCCCTTTTTGCCTTACCCCCTTCCCTGCTGACAGGATCAATGCTGACTAAGATGCTGCGTGGCATCAATGTCAGCAACATTGCTAATGTGCCCAGTGTGTGTGCGTGTGTGTGTGTGTGTGTTTCTGTCAATTACATCCAGGAGTTGGGAGTGTTGTGAAGGCATCCATTGTTTCTGGATTAGGGTTTTCTCTATAAGGTGCAAGATGTGGATTTAGGTTCAAGTTTCTCCAATTCTGTGAGCATAGCATTATCAAAATGCACGATGATTAACAAAAATGTCACAAGAACCCATTACAACTGAACCTGTTTGAACCTAGCCTGACTAAGGCAGGAAGACAGAAATTCAAAAAGGAGGGAAATTAGTATGCATGCACTTCTTATCAAAGTGCTTAGTACTAGACAAAGTCATGCACCATAAACAGAAAACTATCCCTGTAAACGTCTCTCTCCCTTTGAAGTCTGAATTGGACCAAAATTACAAAGTGCTGTGAAAAATAAAGATTACTTTCTTTGTGACTCTCTCATGAGCTTTCTACATTTATATCTTTCTTTGTCTCTGTCAACTCTCCTCCAAGTCATCATCCAAAAGTCTGAATAATAACACAAAATGTGTGTATTCGACTGAGCAAAGTAAGGCTTAAACAGTTGTACTTTCACCTGTTCAAAAATACTTATCAAATATTAGTTTGTTGTCAATTGTTACAAATAGGGTAGCTAGTTGCTGGTTGTGCGTGGTAGACACTAGTCTTTTGATATGTATGTTAAGTAGCTGAGTCAATTATAGCACATGTTTTAGCTGCACTGGACATGGAGATCTTTTCATGGACATGTGAAAAGCACAGCTATGTGTTGACCTGACACGGTAAATCTTTGGGATTCTCACAACCCTTTGGCACCAAGCTGTTGACAATAGGTTTGAGGGCTTACTCTAAAATGCTCCTTAGTTATATGTACTGCAGCACAAAGCCATTTGCCTAGCCACTGCATTGTACGCCCTTCAGATCCAAAGAAAGAACAACTTGTATGAAACTGCAAAAGTATATGAACATTTTGTACCGGAGGCAAACAGAAAACACAATAAGTGACAAAGTGATACAAAACATTTAGCAGTTCGTTCAAAAATCTGAATAAGAGGCTCAACTGTCCAAAAAACAAACTATTTAATTGATTGTTCTTTTTTTTCAAATAAACCTTTTAAATAATATTTTAATCATCGCTGCTCGCAGCAACATTTCTTAATAATACAATAAAAACAAAGCAAAAAAATGATAATCTTAATTTACTAAAAAGACATGTTTGGTCGTCGAAGCAAGGGCTATGTGAGCATGTCCACGGGTCCTGGGCGTGTCCACTGAGTGCCTGTTGGGGTGGGGGGCAGGAGGGGTCGTGAGATCCTGCCACTCAAACACTCTCACCACCACACAGGGCCTTCTCTCGAACTGTCAGTGGGGAGGCACTGCAGTTCTGTCTCTCAGGCCTCGTGAAGCCCTCCATTCCTTGTCTTACCAATCCCTGTGGCTTCAGAGCCTTGAGGATGCTTAGTGTCACAGGCCATGGTTTGGGGCACTGCTGGGGAAGTCTCAGAGCGTGTGCAGCAAGGTCAGATGGGTGTGAAGACAACGAGGCATTAGCACAGAACCTGCTCCCGATTTTAAACAGTTGGCTCGCAACTGGACCGCCATTACTTATACCTGACACTTATGGAGGTCCAGAAAATAAAGTCAATAGCCTGCTATTATGGCGAGTGGCAGGAGGCCCCATTTCAATTGAAATGCAAGAATCCAATGAGCACATGAATGATGGGCTTCATGAAACCTTCCCTGGCAACCGCCGGCTGTGGACGTTGACGTGTTTTTTTTACAGTCACTTTATTGATCACGATAAAATAACATCTCTGTTCCCATGATGCTGTGGGGTTAGGGCGCGTGCGAGGCCACTGTTTCCTTTGCAGAATATAAAGCAGCCTAATTGGTCAGAAGTCACAGACTCATTTAAATAAATGGTGTATGTCACCCACGCTCTGCCAGAGAGACCTGCATATCTTTTCCCCAATTCTATCCATGTAAAACAGAAGCCTAGCTTGCTGGATCCTCTATTTTCTTGCATTGGCCCCCCTCTAGTCACTAGGTCCACAGTTAACGCTCTCTTACTTTGATACTCCTCTCAGCAAAGCGCTGGCGGACAAGGTCAAAACGCCTCTCCCATTGACGTTCGGTCCTAGTTCAACCCCACCCATGTAAGAAGCGACAACAGTTTTTTAAATACATATATCAAGTTTTCCTCCAGAAAATGTTCATCACGTTCGTTGTTTTTTCTTTCTTTTGCTTTCCCTCCAAGCAAATCGGTCCTGTCTAGGGTCCGCCCGGTGGCTCACCCCTCAGTCCAGCCGCAGGTAGCTGGGCGTGGAGTAGTTGAACATGAGGAAGTCTTGCCTGTAGAGCTGATAGAGCTGCCCCTGCTGCTGGGAACTGATGTTGCTGAAGAACTGGGCCGTCATGGTGTCCGTGGTGCGGGTGGACTTGGCGTAGGCGGGGAAGTGCAGCGCGTCGCCCGCCCCCGCCAGGCGCAGCACGTAGTTGGCGTCCTCCTCCAGCGTCTCGTACTTGCCCACCATGTCGTAGTGGATGTGGCAGGGGTGGCACAGCTGGTACACCGTCTGCCAGTGCTCGTTGAGGGGCCCGTCGCGCAGCGTGGCCGGGTCCGCCAGGTACTCGGCAAACTCCCGGAACTTGACGTCGGCGCCGTTGGCCAGCGCCTCCTGCGTGGCGTTCTTGCGGTAGCGGCGGACGATGCGTGTGCCGAAGCGCTTGTGGAAGGAGGAGTTGTACTTGAGGGTGAACTTGTTGCGGTAGGCGGAGACGAGCCTCTCGAAGGGCTCGCGGACGAACAGGAACTTGAGGTAGCTCTTCAGGCGGTGGTTGATCTCGGCGATGCTGTACTGGTTCAGGGTCTTCAGGTTGGCCGGGATGTGCGCCTCATTAGAGGGGATGTCCATGGGGTCGCTGTACGGAAACAGGGCAGGGACAAACGGCATAGGTGTTCTTGATTCATTCATCTGTGTGACGCTTTAAACAAAACAAACTGGTAACATGTGAAATCAATGCCTCTACTACATACAACATTCTTATATTAATATCAATAAAGATACCAATATCCTGTATACTGATATATAATATCAAATGGTGCGTGTTAAGGGAACATCATTGAGACAGTAATATGCATGGCGCCTGTTCATAACAGGGCTGCTCCTGACCTGTACTTGCCGTGGCCCGCAAGGACCATCATGACGCGCTTCCAGTTGGTGCATGCCACTTTGGGCACGTAGCAGTAGATGAGCTCGTGCTCCTCGTCCACCACCAGGTGCTTGAGGTCACCGGGGGTCAGGACCCGCCGCTTGCGGCTGGAAGCGCTGTTGGCCCGACACGTCTCCGCAACCTGGTCTCTCCTCGTCTGGTGCAGAATGGCTGCACTGGAGAACTCGGACTGGACGGGGAGTCAGAGAATAAAAACCCAAGTGTGAATTCAACGCAGACGCCAATTTGTATTCACAGGGTCAGTGCGTTGGGAAGAACTAGCAGGACAAATAAAAATGGACAGAACGAGAGAGAGAGGGGGAGAAAGAAGATGTGGGACGTGAGGTTAGGCTCGTCAAGCATCTACGCAGCGGGGACATTTTATTATGCTTTCTCATTACTTTATCTTTGGCCCTGGATTCCTCTCCAGGCGTGTTTCCGTGTTCCCTGGGGGGAATTCTAAATCAATCCGACCGTGCCTTGGATCTCCACTCACACGAACACACAACAAGGGGAGCTGTTGAAGGCTTTCTCAGCCATGAGCGTGGGAGACGCACCGGTCATTATGAGAAGGGCTGTCAAAATGTCTGCTATGGCTTTTCCTATGAGAAGAACCACGAAGCAAGTAGCAAGCTAATTTCTTATCTCGTGTTCTGCTGAAGGAACCGGTTTCATGAGAACAAGCTAGGGCATCCAAACGGATTTATACTTAACAGCATGTCTGTGACAAATCCCACCAATTACCAATTATTTATGGGAAAAGTCGCCATTTATGGGAAAGATTTGTGAACACAGGTGAGGCTGTCAAACACAGTGAGGCTGTCAAAGGTTGTCTTGTAAGCCGATCTGCCACGGAATATCACAGTTCTTTGCCATGGCAAAAGTCTATAAGGCCAGTTGTCTTCAGTCAACCCAACATCACTGCCCCCCTTCACTTAAACTGTTGTAGTTTCAGTTTTAAAGTAGCAGCCTTCACCTCAGTCCTGTCACCCTTATGGTGCCTCTATTGTCACCTGTTCAGAAGCCGACGGTGAAGTGCGAGGCCTTGACTTCTTACCATGACTCCACTATCTACTGTTCATCTTAGACTTGGTCTCCTTTCCCCTCCTCCCTCTATGGCTCCGTCATTCTGTTCTACTTCTCCCCGCAAAGGGAGCTTGAGCGACGCAAGCGTTGACGGGAGGTGAACGGGTTGGATGGATGGACGCCCCCGTCTTCCACCACGTCTCCTCTCTCCTTTGTCTCCGCGCCTGACAGCCCACCACATCAAAGCTGGCGGAGGGAAATGCTGTGTCTACTGCCTGGCGGCAGAGGACAACCTCCCCTCTTTTCACTCTCACAGACATGACATCGAGTGACTCACACGCACGATGTGCTGCTGCTGCTGATGACAAGTCCTGCAATTACAGGGGGGAAAAGAAAGGAAGGAGGGAGGGGAATCCTGTCATCTGTGTCTCTGTGTCTCTCCCTCACCCGTTTGTCCGCGCGACAACGTCCTGTCAATCGCCGTTCTCTCAGATCAACAACGTGGTGATGTGACGGAGAGGAGACCAGGACGGGGTAACGTCTGTATTAAGACAGGTCACTGATAATTAGCTGCCGCACAAACCTTTTCTATGGGCTCTTCATTTACTGCATGGGTAGCACAGCGAGCACATCCTGTTTTCTACACAGAAACAGAAGACATTCCTCTCAAACTGTCAGCTATCTCACGAACCGGTTCAACTTTACTATAAAACTGTTCATAAAACCCTGTTTAGGCATGTCGGTATGGATTCCGCGCATATTTGATAGGTCTAGTTTTACGAGGAAACCTCCGGGCAATTACCTCAAGGGGAAACAGTTGATTTCAAAACATAATTTTCATAATTCTTTAGTCTATCTCCACTAAAGTGCTAGGATGAGAGGAAGCGGGGACAGAGACGCAGGCATCCTGTCTGAACAGAGTTTGCAGTGAACGAAGACAAACCACCATTTCCAAGACCGTTACCAGGCAATTACCACCCAAATATGTATGAATTACAAAGTGACTATACATATCGACAGATATGTAAGCCGATCCTGGAAGAGGCTGGTGAAGCAGCATTTCCATATCCCCACAGTGTCCTACCCACCAATTACTGCATGGCCGTTTGTGAAAAGCCTGAGTAGCGAGGAGATGGAAATACCTGGCTTATCCATATTTCACTTCATCATGGCCTTCCACTGCTTTATTAGTCACACCGAGGCTTGTTATGATTTGGGAAATATGATCCAAGGATCACTGCGGCGTGGACACACACACGCACACACACACACACACACACACACACACACACACACACACACACACACACACACGCAGAGAGAGCTATAATGAACAGCTTCTTTTCTCTCTCGCTGTTTTGCTGAGGAAGGCAAATGACACAGACTGTTTATGGGCCCAGATGCAGGACTAGAGGGGTGGGGTGGAGGGAAAGGAAGTGGGCTGCATATCTACAGATACGCACTGGTTGTTTAAAAGCAGATCCACGGTGGGGAGAGCGGGGCGACACGGCGTGGGTCGTTAGGCCGGGGAGCTGACGGTGTGGTGACTATCAAGAGTAGGCTGGAGAGACAACACATACACACAGAGAGAGGGAGAGAGGGAGAGAGAAGGAGAGAGAGAGAGAGAGAGATAGAGAGCGAGAGAGGGGGAGCGAGAGGTAGGGGAGAGAGAGAGATAGAGAGACAGAGAAAGAAAGAAAGAAAGAGAGAGAGAGAGAGAGAGAGAGAGAGAGACTCTACCTCCCTCACTCGCTCAGCATCAATGCAGCCATGGTAACATTATCTCAGCTACACAAAGTACAACCTGCAATGATTACGAGCAAACATTTGAAATCGGGAGTGAGAGAATGATATCCTGTCATCTCCGACTGCTCTCAGAGCACGCACAAACAAACAGTACATGTGGAAGACTGAGAGCAGTCTGTCTCTCAAACTCCTGTCTGTTCCGACCTGCTCACATAGACTGGCATTCACAGCCAGGCAATGCAGGCATAAAGCTGCCACTGTAACCAAACACACACACACACACACACACACACACACACACGCACAAACACACACACACACTCGCATTCCAACCACACCTGATACTGGCCTATGGCTTTATCTCTCTACGGCGGGGAAGCAGACGCCTCTCTACGTTCTCGTACAGACATGAAAAAGAAACTGTAAAAGTTATGGGGTCAAAACCATCCTTTCCACTGGGGCCAATGGGCGAGGTCAAGCCCCTCTCTGAGTTTCCATGAGGCTGTTTAATTAGTGGAAGAGCCAGCAGAGGGCATGCCATTCTGGGTGTCCCTGCGATACAGGCTGACCAGCTGCCTGGAGTGTTACAGGGGGAAGAGAGAGGGCTACCTATTTCAGAATGGCATACAGGGGTGGGTTGCTAACTGATGTTTTGTTTCAAAAGTAACACCTTTAGGTCCATAATATGATGTTTATCTATGTCATAATCAATCTTTGATTTGAACTAAGGTTATTGAGTAACGCCTCTGATACACAGCTGGAAACGTGTGGGTCAAACTAAGGATGAGGCTACTGATTAAGTAGAGGGAAACACAAAAAGTTCCTTTGAGCAAACACACACGAGAAAACACACACACACACACACACACACACACACACACACACACACACACACACACACACACACACACACAAACACACACACACACACACAC
>JAVQJS010160541.1:0-18962 GCA_036024795.1 Galaxias rostratus
CCTTATTTCCCCCTCACCTGCTACAGTCTGCATTACTTCCATTATGTTGCCTAATTCTTATTTCAAGCTTTAGACTTGTGTAATAACATTCAGTTGGATGCTCAGAATTATAAGTTGACACAAAAGCACAGGCTTTCAATGTTAATAAGTATGGTAAATCACATACATAGCATATCAAAAGGATCTTTGTAAAGGTTCAAAATACTTTTCCAAGAAATGGAGTCTTTTAGAAAATAAACATAACATATTTTATTGCCTTTCATATCTAATGACATTAATATGTGCGTAGTTTGCTTACAGCCGGTAATAGCGCAACAGTTTTTCATCGGTGGGTTTGAGGATCTTCTTTTCTGCCATATTGACCACCCAGCCAGGGGACAGGCCAAAGAAAATCTGTCGGACATCTTTCCTCATGGAGAGCATCTGGTATAACTCATCTTTTGAAATGTCTGGTAGCACATATCCATACTTCTGTGCCAATGCCAAGCGAGCTTGCTGAATCTTTTCTGGATCAGCAAGGTAACCCCTATTTGTAGCATCTGTATAGTATGGGACCATTTCCTCACCAGGTAACAGTCTTTTTGGAATGGGCTGTCCTCGCTGGAAGAAGCCTACTGGTTTACAGAGAACGTCTGCAAATGGGCGGGATGAAGGCAGGTGAGCGTATGGTAAACCGCTTAAATTCATTCAAAAATTCTCCAAGGTCAATTGGAAAGCAGATGATATAAATGACGTCGGTACTCACCAAGACTAATGGGGTCATAGAAACCTGTGGTGATGACCCCTCCATTTCTCTCAATGGCAGCGATGGCCCCCTCAGATGCCCTTTGAACCTCAATGTTGATTTTAGCTGCAAAGATACCAGCACCCTAAAAGACCCAAAAGTAAAATGGTTGAGAAACGTGATCTTTAAATGACGAATAAACTATCTAAAAGCAGATAGAAAAATGCAAGTAACAAAGACAGGCTTGTAAGGTGCTGCCACCTTGTGGCGGAGTATGATGCAAAGCGTGAAAAATAAAATATGTATTGTTCTAAAAAGGTACCCATTTAGTGCAGATATGAGAGAAGGATGGAAACACTTTATACTAAGGGCTTGCAAAAAATAATAATAAGTACCTCATCAACAAGTTGGACCCCATAATCCCTCTTCAGGGGCTGAATTGTCACTCCTCTGCCATTGACCAATTGTGTTAAGTCAATGGGCTGAGTAGTATCCAACCGCCCCAGGTCAATGAGGTATTGCAACCGTTTTAGGGACAGCGGCTGGTACTGAGGACGGCGACTGAGGACGAGAATGTTTCACAGATTAGACTAGGTATCACTCAAGTTTGATAAAGCACTGAAAAGGTTTGTAAAGGAGAACATCTCTTCTCTATGCTTTGTGACTCACTGTATTGATGGCCTGCCTCACTTATAGGGAATATTTGCAAATAGGACTAGTGGGTCTATTAACAGTAAATATCAGAACAATATACAACATTATAATTTATTTATGTATGTATTGGTTCTGTAGGAAGTCTAAGTAAATGGACCCAATGTGTTTGGAGAATAACCTACTATGGCCCTTAACCTACAATGATTCTTACCTGCTAATCTTCCAGTTTTCTATTAAGATGGACAGGACTTTAAGACTGGATTTGACTCAAAACATTCTTTTGCACACTTTCTGACAAAACTTAGACTCACTTGTTACGGCTGCACCTTGGCTCCTAACTGTGACGCTGAGTCTACCTAGCACTTCTACTTGATATACAAGGTGATTGTATTGCACGCAGAAATTGTTTGTTATTGGTTTGCCATGGTTCTATATCCTGATGTTTAACATTGCACGTGTCTAGCT
The DNA here is from genome assembly GCA_036024795.1 of Galaxias rostratus. Taxonomy (NCBI): domain Eukaryota; kingdom Metazoa; phylum Chordata; class Actinopteri; order Galaxiiformes; family Galaxiidae; genus Galaxias; species Galaxias rostratus. The sequence goes on from JAVQJS010160541.1 coordinate 1,844, forward strand.
CGGATCTAAGTGATTCGGTCAGGGGTGTACTTATTCAATCTACCTGACTTGTAATTATGGTAGGAACTTTTCTTTGTAAATTGTTTTTTATTAAAGCATGTGCTGAATTAATGTAATCTGCCTCTGATATTGTTTGGAACCACATACAGTTGAAATTGTATACTTGCTTACACTTAGGTTGAAGTACTTAAAATACATTTTTAGCCCCTCCACATGTTCCAACGGTAACAAACTCTAGTTAGGGCAAGTACATTGCTGCAGGAGTGCACTTCACAAATCAGATGGCATCATGGGAAAATAAAAGTGGATATAGTAAAGCAATGTCTTAAGACATATGTCAGGAAGTTTAAGCTTGGTCGCAATGGACAATGGTCATGTTTTTTTTGCCAAAGCCAGAGGGAAGTAGACACATGGCATTTTGAGGCGTGAAGCACCTTAACATAATCGCTTGTATTCCAAATTTTCCCATATTTAGAATGAAAACTTTTTCCATACTCAGACATACTATGTATTGTTGGCATACTGCATGCACATTCAAAACGTAACAGCTCAGATCACCTGTGCAAAAACCAATAGTTTAACATATTTGCCATCTTACCTGTGTCCTTCATTGTAGCCATATTTTGGGATGGCAAGATAAAAGGGAGTTTGGCCACCCTCAAACCCTAGACGAGGTCGGTTTCCTCTCTGTCTCTCGCCTTTGTGCCCACGTCCACTTCTATTTCCACCATGTTGACCTCTACCTCGTCTTCTCTCCTAGAATATAAAAATATTAAATGATTAATTTGCACCTTCGTGAACAGTTCTTTTGACATATTGCACCTACCTTCCAGTCTGCCAAAAAAATACATCAACTACCAATCTTGATGTGATTCAATCGCCAATTGTTTCTACTAACCCTGACCAGCAATAAGCAACATTACCAACGACGCAAGCTAGGACAGGCCTTGCTCATGAGAATACCAAAAGAGTTTGTATAGAACAATCAACCTGATGCTGGCAACCGTTGGTTAAAATAAATTGTATTTGGGTAATCAAAAACAAACCATGTCGCTAGTCAAACACGTCAGACGTTACTAAATGCTAAAGCTACCTTGCAACGTTGCTAGCAAAATAATCAAGTTAGCTTGCTTTAGATTAGCCATGCCTGGAGTAAATGTATATAGAACAAAAATACAACTTACGGCATGTCTGCTCCCAGGCTCAGGTCGTAGGTTCGCTAAAGTTATACGAGGCAAATTCTGCAAGATATCTAAAGATTTTCCAATAGTTTTTTTGGTCGAAGACATGATTTCAGTGCACACATGTCACATAATTCCCCTAACCAAGGACAAATTTGGATTCGAATCACGTGACGGCTACGGCTACACATAAATCTCGACGACGTACCCGAAAGCCAATGAATGGTTTTATAAATTACACAGGAGGCAGAGCTCGGATGTGTCACTAAGCATGTTGGTTCCAGTGGACTATTGTTTTATTTCAACTTTAATTTTGAATGTTGTGTTGTCGGTAGTGCGCGTAAAGGTATCGATCGAAGTATTGTTGTTAAATATTTACCCTTCATTGCAGTTTCCCACTGCCACCGGAACCACGCCAACGTCAAAACAAATTCACAGAATAGCACCTTATATCGGCAAGAGGTCACACAGACACTGCCTGTCTGTTATATACCTACGTGGAATGCGTGACACTATAATGTCTGTACCTGCGATTGTTCCTGCAGCTAGGAAAGCCACTGCAGCGGTGAGTTGCTCATGTTAGGTTTGTTGATTAAATATTACACTTCAATATGTAAGTGAAACGCAGTCAAACATCGAGTGAACGTTCATGTTTTTCCATTGCATTCTGCTACAGGTAATATTTCTCCATGGCTTAGGGGACACTGGGTAAGAAAGGCACCCACGAGTCTTTAACAACTTTTGAAAAAGATATGGCATCCCATTAATAAAGAAAATATGCTGTGTTACTATAGGCATGGCTGGGCAGAAGCGTTTGCATCCATCAGAACACCTCATGTAAAATATATTTGCCCGCATGCGTGAGTATCTTGACAAACCCTCAATTTTTATCTGGGAATTGAGTTCACAGTATGTATTGTAACGCAGTACTGGCAACTACGTATTCTATACAAAATAACCTATATGCTTTCTTTTGTAATTGCTCATCAATTATTTTACCAGATTGAAATTAGGGTCTCCATCGTATAATCAGAAATATTTGATTTTTTCTGATTCTGCTAAAATATCTTGGATTATTTTAATGTGTAATGTAGACACATGCCCAAAAACGCAATTCCATACAAGGTTTGGCCTGTCCCATCAGTATTAAATGACACACAGGTCTATGGGCAAAGAAACAGGCAAGCCAGAAAAGTGGGCTAGGTAGACACTTACCTTCTTGAAACTATAATTTAGTCTAAATTGTTTTATTATAATTCTTTTGGTCTTTGTTGGTGTAATTTTTTCAGGCCAATTATGCCTGTCACATTGAACATGGGGATGGCAATGCCCTCTTGGTAAGACTGGCCATACATTTAACAGATTGTTTAAGATGGTTTCAGTGTATGATTGTGATTTTTGCTTAAATTGTGTTGACTACATTGCAGGTTTGATATTATAGGTTTGAGTAAAGATGCAAAAGAAGATGTCGTCGGCATAAAAAAGGCTTCAGACGATGGTGAGTATAAAAAATGTATTTGTTTAGCATGAACTAATGCATTATTATATAATTTTATATTATTAAAGATTAATTGAAATTACTGCATTTTTAGAAATATCTCTTTTTCTCCGTCACAGTTAACAGACTGATAGATCAAGAGGTGAAGAATGGAATACCCACCAACAGAATTGTACTTGGTGGGTTTTCACAGGTATTAAACAAGCTGATTTTGCAGATTCAAAGCATGTACAATTAAGGGACATCATTTACAGAAGTAATTGTTTTTAATATGTAAGTTTATATTATAAGTAAGTTAGTTTCTAAATAAATTTAGCATAATACTAAATAAAAAGTATATTTTATCCTTATTATCATAACGTTTTTATTATGCTCATGCTCCAAATAATGTATTGTGTGCTTGTCTACTGATGCAGGGTGGAGCATTATCTCTGTACACTTCACTTACCACTAAACACAAGCTGGGTGGAGTAGTAGCTCTGAGCTGCTGGCTACCCCTTCAGAATTCATTCCCACAGGTATTGGTTGATTCATAAATCGTGTGATACACAGTATGTCTTAGCCATTCGTTCGACTGATGCTATCAATGAACGTACAATTTCGATGTTTCCTTTTTCTCATGGATTCTTCTCATTTCTTTTCACAGCCATTGGCTAGCCAAGCCAACAAAGACATTCATGTACTGCAATGTCACGGCGAGGCTGACCCTCTGGTACCGTTAAAGTTTGGCAGTCTGACTGTTGAGAAACTAAAGAGTTTCCTTAATCCAGCCAATGTCACTTTCAAGACATATCCTGACATGCCACATAGTGCCTGCCACGAGGTAAGTACTGTATGCTCAAGTCGTGAGCACCATACAGCAAAAATAAAAAATCCTTAACAATATATTTCTTAATACATAAAAGTATTGTTGCTATTTTTTATGATAGTATCTCTTCTTTCTACACCCAAAAGGAAATGATGGATATTAAAGAGTTCATTGAAAAGTGTATTCCTCCCGTCAAGTAATGGTTTTGTGGATGCTCTGCAACAGTCCATAAAGTCCTGCAACGACTGTGACTGAATGAACTCCACAGAAGCCAGCTAAGCTGTTGTGGCCCCCAATGCCAGGTACAGTGCAGGGGCTAATAAACAGGCCAGGAGACACATTTGCAAATGATTTCATTCGGGATGAAACGAAGTCGGATACAAGCGGTGGTTTGACTTTGATATTTTTTAATGGTTAAAATATACCATCTTGCAATAAATTAACTGTTATTATTATACATTGGATGTTTGTTCTTTAACTATTGGCACTAGACTAATCCCCCTTCCCCAATATTTAATACTTGATATTTAAAAATGACTTTAGGACTTTAAGACAGTTTTAGGACTTTTGGTTTATCAAGCTAAAAGAGTTGAATGAATATGCATATTCAAAATGTCCATGCAATACGTTTAGTGGAAATAATACAACTTACAGCTGTGCTTTATTTGTGAGAATTTTGACTTCCATTCTAGGTCAATTCACATTGATTAGACAAATATATCAGTGCGTGTGGTCAGATATTACAGTATCATATGTTTTATTATCAAATGAGCATCACAGTATTTAAATTCACAGGCAAGATCTATGTTCATTTATCAGCTCATACTTATAAGTAAAAAGTTACTGTTCTTTGAGAAGAGCTGAAAGCACCAACAACATACCAATTATGTCACCATTCAGACTGTACTGAAGATGTAGGTGTAAAAGATCTTATGCCAAGGCACTTTCCTTCTTCTTAACATTTAGTAAAACCTATTTTATTCTTCTACATAAACATAATATGTATTAAGGCTGACAACATACCTAATCACACAAATGTGGTGCTCACAGATCCATGCTATCCCTCATGAAACCATATATAAAAGTGTCAAGATAGGGACTATATAAAAATATAAATATATTTTCAACCTAATAGCTGTTGGACACTGGACTTAGCATTTGTTCTTGCTCGCTGCAAGGATTTGTTAAGCTACTGGACAAATAAATAGTATTACCACACCTGAATGACTGTTAATAGGTACTGTTAATTTTCCTGTAAATCTCAAAATGCATGTACTGCAATGGGAATGTAAAACCCCTTCGGGTCTGGGCACATGCGTCATCTCTAAGCTAAGTGTTGGGCGATGATTAAGATGTGTCTGGCTGTGGGGGAGACTCCAAGCTCTCCAGAAGGTCTGTATATGCCGGGGAGTTAATGTAGCGTGGATAGGAGTCTCTCTGCATCAGTGTGTAGATCTGCTGCTGAGCGTCGTCAAACGTGTGTGAGGTCGGCTCCAGCATGTTGTGGTTAATCACTTCTCGGACCCGGGAGTCCAGACTCACCTAGAAAATGGAAGAAAAAGTCACATAATGTAACTTTATTTGAATGATGCGGCCAGACCGTAATATGTGTTCCTTGTTGACTTTCTGAAACGGCAAGCTAAACCCGTTGAGCTGACAAGGCGAGGGTTAGGGGTTTGATGTCAGCTTGCAGTGTGCCTTCCATTCTAAGATATCGGCCCATGCATTGAGTGCTTGCGACACGTTGCGTCCAGAAGACATAGAAAAGCTCACTTCTTTAGGGGAAAGAATCGAGACGTAGTCCTCATAAATCTGCCGCACTTTATCTTCCACCACAGTCTTGTTGGTCTCCTTTTTTAGCTCCTCACACACCAGCCAGAACATCATGTTCTCCTCGCTGAACTCTGTCCGTAGGTACTGTCTGAAGCAGCAGCGCCCTGCTGCACTTTTCATCAACCTCTCAAACGACATGGACCAGGAGCGTGCGTCGTCTAAAGTTGGTCTGGGGCTGTAAAGAGAGCCGAAGACTTGCTTGTAATGCATCACGGTTTCACACTACTTTTTATTTTTATTTCATTTTATTTTTTCGACACAACCCCACGTCAATACCTGTCATCACAGCTTGTTAGTCCCTCTGTCCTCCTCTCATAGGTGGTGCTCTGAATTGTGTCATCACTCCTAACAGTCAAACTGGAAAGATGGAATATAGTTGGTGTTATATTTCATAATCAACATATTAAGGGGAGGATAAATTAAGTTTAAATCTGATATTACTTTTGGATTAGAGAGGAGCAGATTTGCTAAACTTTCAGGTTTTGCATATAGCCTTCTTTCTGTGTTTTCATTAGTCAAATCCTTAACAAAACGGTATACATTTCCTACTTTGAAAAACTTTAACCAAACATTACCGTTCTTTATAAATAATAATAATAATGCATTATATTTAGAAAGCACTTGACATTTGTCAAATTTGATTTAATATGATAGAAGTGATAAATTATTATGAATATTATAACTGAAATTGTTATTTTTATTATAAAAAATGTACGGATGGGGCTAATAAGTACTTTAAAACACAAAATCATACTTGAATTTGGTCAAATTATATATGTTCATTTAGCTGACTTTTCCATAGATATAAAATTGTCATCTCATTCGCAGACATTGTGAAAACACAAACAGTAAATTGACTTCTCTAAACCTGCAAGTAGTTAAAGATGGTAATGTTACTTGTTCTGAAGTCCAAACACACAGTAATGTGCAAAATATAAGTTTCTTCCTAGCTCCAAGGGCCCGAAATAGTGTTTACATTTTATAAAGATCGGTAAAACAAGATGAAAACACTCACATTGTGCACGTGAGATATGAGGAAGAATATGCTTTATTTAGACAATCGTAGTCCAATGACATTTACCTTTTATTTCAAACTTTAGTTTTCCAAGTTCAGGTGTTGATAAACACTAGAAGAAGATCATTTGTTTTACATGCTACATTACAAAAACGGCCCATCTGCGTACTCCAATGGGAGTCCTTATGTAAACACCATAGTGTAGAAACCATCCATTCCCTGCAGTCCCTAGACATCTACTGAATGCAATTTAAATGTTTCAAACACCTGATGTAGCATTCACCTGTAGCTAATTGGGACCAGGTGAGAATCCACTGTAAGTTAAAACATCTGGGACCATAGGCCACTGTTTAGCTGTGTAACAATTAGCAGAAATTAATTGAGGTTGATGTGGAGACAGAGCTTATTTTTCCCACCCAATGGGGAAATTAGCTTATGCCCTCTGCACACAACAGGTATAGATGAGATAGTCCTTACACTCTATCCTGCTTATAATTCCAAAACATTTTGTTGTCCCAGAATTCTTAGTCCAATTAGACTCGTGTGTGTTGTTGATTGCAAATGTTTAGTTGTGTCTTAAAATTTTTATTTGCCGATAAAGTAAATTGCATGTTCAAGCAACACAGCAGTGCAGGCAACTGAAATGTTTGATCCAAAAGTGCTCCTTGTGAGGTCTACACAACTATTTCCATTTTATTAGCCTGTGCCCCTTGGTGGTATGCTTCTACTACTTAATTGAGAATACCCCTTACCTGGATTATACATAGTTTGTGCTGATGGCATATGCAAGATAGAATGTAAATTGCCATCAAGTTTTTATCTCCACTTTTTTTTCACCTCAACTTAGTTCAAGGTGGGCCCTTTGTCAAATACAATAGATCTAGAGGATAAAAACAAGACAACTCTTTTTCCCTTTCTTTTTTATTTTAGGCAACTTGTGGAATTCACAGACGTCACTTTTCAGTTGCAGAAGAGACCCAAATCATAAATTACCTGCCAAATATTTCCGGAACTTTTGTATTCACAACCTACAAAAAAAAATTAAGATGCCACAGTCTAAGGAAAATGAAGTCGAGTATGTCGAGTGGCGGGTCTTACCAAGAGCAGCTGCAGCAGCAGCACCAGCAGAAGCAACATGCATTTGAGGCGTTGGTGGGTGTATTGCCCATCCCGTGGTGGGCTTGAAGGACACTGGCCGCTGCTTCCTGGTGAACCTGCATCTGTCTCTTGCGCATCTCCACCCGTTCCGAACCCATGGGCTGCCAAACACAATGTCATACTGAGCAGGAACACCCCTTCAAGATAGAGGTTTTGCTATTGTACTCTCAAGACATCTTTTTTAGCAGAGTACCCCTAACTCAACATATCTAACAAAAATGTGATTTAGGATACTAGAGGAATTTAAACATGAATACATTTTTTGATGATTTTTATTTATTGGCCTATTGGTGATGTAGGCACAATGAAAATATTTTTTTGAAATGTGAGATATTTTGTGATTTTTAAATCAATCTCGAGTGGTAGGTCCTTGCCTATATGATGAACTTGCTTGTGCAGAAAGAAATCTTGCAAGTATTGTATGCAACCGTTTTTGATGGATTTAGCTAAATGGCATCTTTTGTTTGAAATATAAGGTATGTAGGATGTCACACCAGTCAAATTGCTTGAATGTGCAGATTGCTATGATGGAACATTGTGTAGGCCTATTCGAATGACGAAACCAATCAACTTATACAGCGTGAGTCTGAGATGAGCAGAGGGTAATCAGCCGACTCTCTCTTCCCTCTCTCCGAAAGATGACGGTAGGCTATAGGCGTTGTTTGAGGACCGCATCCTCCATCAATCACATCCTCAGTAAGATGCACGGACCACTATCGGATTTTAAAATGCGTTTTAACTGTTACAGTAAAGCACGCAGAGCTGTCGAATTAAATTTTTTAAATGCATTTTTATTATATCTCTTACAAAAAATCACCGACAGTTAGCTGCATGTATTATTTCATATTTATAATGAAATTAAATTTTAATAGTCAAGACAAAATTCCCTTTTTTTATTTTAAAAATGATATGACCTACAGGTATTTTGCAAAATAGAGTTTATCAAAACCAAAATATTTACAAAATAACGGATATCCGAAAAAAGAGACTTTGATTTTGATAATCTAGTCAAAGATTTGGATTAGTACAATTGCAACAGCCTGCTCTACATTCAATTTTAATAATCCAAATCAAAATAAATACTCACTGTGTCACCATGAATGCAAGAATACAGGTGATTTTGGCTCGATCACATCCGTCTGGTTAGGTTTGAGTCAGACCAGAATGGTCTTCTATGCGCATGCGGTTTTTTCTTTTTTTTCTGACGAGAGAAGATGCCGCTGTAGTGTAATTTAAGGGCGGAATTGTTTGCTCAATGAACGGTAAAGATGATCAGGCAATGAGTCGTTAGTTGACTGCTAATTACACAGAAATGTGGCAACTCTAGTTAACGTATAGGCTATTATCGGAATTGTAGCTAATCTAATCATCCTACAATGTCCATTTTATTTATTTTTAGCCAACCTAAATCTGAGGGCACCATAGGCATAAATAGTCCTTGGTCTATTTACCACCTTTTTGCTAAAACTATACAAATGCATTTATTACACGAGCCCTTTACAGTTTCAAAGCTATCTTTTCACAGTTTTATTCTACAACGTGTGATCCTAAATAATGTATTACTATCCATAATACAGTCGTTTTGTAATTCAGTTTTCTGCATTTTATTGCTAACCAAAACTCACTGCCCCGATTTCAACGCGTTGTCACGTGGAAGTGCGCCATTTATTTACTTGGGTATTCAGTTTTGAATACAGTGAAATTAGAAAGGGCAAGATGGGACGCCAATGCCAACATCGTATATTTTCTCATCATACAACCTCTTCATTATTAAATTCATCCGGGGAAAGCTCCCATGCATGGCACTCACTAGCCTGGGGAGTTCAGTGGCGTGTGGTCAGCCGATTGTGGTCACCTTACTTGGCTGTGGCCTAAACTTCAGTTGATTTCCTAGCGAGTCATGCCACCAACAATAACAATATACGTGCGCCAGAGGGCAGCGTTGACTAAACGAAAAAAAAAGACAGGCAGGCGCTCCGTTAGATCTGATCCTCGCGCTTATTATGCACATAGCAAATTTAATAGTATTCGAATTGCAATCTCAACATATTTTGCAATGGTTTCTTATCCAACAGCTTCGATGTATGTGTATATCAATTAAGGTTGAACCAGTCAAGAAAACTGATAAGCGTTGGGGTATACCTTTTGAAAAGCTATTAAAACCAGCCACACGTTTCAACAGTTTGCCTTTACTATAAAGGTGATTTCCCTTTACAGTATTATTTTTATGTTTTTATACAGGGTAAAACATTTATACTGAGACTAAGTATCGTTCTAGCAGTGCCCTGCTTAAAGCCATAATACACACAAACTATAAGATATAGCCATGCAAGCTTGTCTTTCCACTACTGTATTTGTATTCTAAACACCAAAAGTGGAAGAAATAAAGAAAAAGGTTTGGTTGATTGGAGTTGAAGGTCATAGATAATGTGACCTAATTTTCTTATTACATAGGTAAATAGTCCACTGACTGCTATTAAAAGTACAGATATACTTGAATATGATTGGTACATGTCTTTCAAAATAGCACTTGCTGTTTTTTACCAAGCTGTCTAGTGTTATGCTCCATCTGCAGGCTGTCAACGTTTTTTATAATAGTATTCCTCTACCTCCCACATTTTGTATGCCCTCACATGATGAATTGCGTGCGAACACACACACACACACTTTCTCACACACACACACACACACACACACACACACACACACACACACACACACACACACACACACACAAAGAAGAAGAAGAAGACAAATCAAAAAGAATTCCTTATTCTCAGTCAATAATTTGAAACTACAGCCTTCCCTGCGGAGCGAACCTCTCTCTGCAGCTGAAGTTGCAAAAAGAAATGACAGAAGACCATGGTTTATAGTTATTGGGTAGGAGCAATGGAGAAATATTCACCCTCTTCCGTTCTGCGTGGATGACAGCGCTATAAAATTAATCCAATAGAGCAGAAGGCTTCTCTAGGTACAACGACCCCACCCCTCAGCCAATTTAGTCCCTTTAACTTGTTGACTTTAAGATTGATACTCTATTTTATAAAGTAAGACATTGTGGTCACCACCGTGTTCCCAGAATTATAAACCGTGGCTCCATATGTCACAGAGCCTGTGGTAAAGAATCTAGCAATGCTCATCAGTTGCTTTGACTGCTATGTACATACCATACCATTTTCATTTTGTATTTCTGGTTTATAATTTAATCTTCTAAACCCCTTAACCTATAGAAAAGCATTTGAGAAATTACACCTTTTTTTTTGTTGATGATTTTGCATATTTGACTTTGCGAGAAGCCAAAGTAATATATATTTAGATAGCCGCTGGGCTACCTATTTGATTGACTAACATAGTTGACTATTTATGATATATATATAAAAAAGTAGAAATTATGTGAACCAATGCAGGCAGATTGGAGTATATACATTATATTAGCAGTGTATGTTGGACCACAGAAGTCATCTTGATTCACTAAGGCCCTTTGTGCAGTCAAGCAAAGAAAATAAACTAATTCATATTATTGCCTTGATGTAATTTAAAGGGAAAGTTGAGAGTCATTTTCCAACCCTTATTATTTTTGAGCTGAAGACCTTTTCGCTGATGGTTTTGTGGTTTATACATTTTGAACATTTGGGTGTTTCTTGATGCCTGTGAGGTGTTATTAAGAAGAAGAAAAAGTAATAGCTTTAGGGGTCATTAAATCATAAAATGAAAAACGACATACCCATTTGGCATCTTAGATGTAAAAACGTTGACACTCTATGTCTCGTAAGTAGCCTTTACGGAGATGGAACCATAAAGCTTGAGGTATGGGCTCAAACAAAGAACTGTAGCCAATTGACTGGCGGCTACCTGATGAGGACACGTGTCACTCAATCACAGAGGTAATTTGTGGTAAGATCCTACTGTCTTCTGCACTCCATATCCCCCACCTTTTAAAAATTATGTGCATGCATGCACCATGTAAAAGATATCACTTCAGATTACAAATGCAAGTTCGAGTGTTTCTTGGAGAATATACACTGTTATTAGCATTTAGATGAGTCTTCCCTTGGTTTGCTTCTTTCTGTCCTCCACCTTGCATCTTGCAAAGTTGGTTAAACCAAAGAAATGTGGTATATTTGGCTAGCCATTGCATGAATCCAAATAAATTATATACTCATGTTAATTCAAGAAAAAAAATGGTTAGATAAAATTGTTTAATGAATAATCTGTTTGTCAGGGTTCAGACTGCTTTATAAATTACTTAATGATAAGTAATAATAACTGATAATTTAGTCTCAAATATGGGATACACAATCGATGAAACTATCTAATTGGCATATAAAACATCATATCTAGAACCCATTTTGGCACAATATGTATATGTAGACTGGGCTGCTCCATCTCCAGACACTAGATACCCTTTGTTTCTGGTCACAACCTCACCTTACAGTGAGGAAGATCGATTAGAACTATCTCCTGTTTTTTGCAGGCTGGCTCCCTCAAGAAAACTGGATTTACATGACTAGGATAGTCGAATAGCTTTGAACGTTTATAATGTTTTCAGAACTATAATTGAAGATTTCTGCTGTTTTTTTTCCTGTTTATCCTCCACATTTGTGGTCTGTCTTGTGACAAATACCCAGCATTGATGTGGGCTGTGTGGGGGCGTGTGTATGTGGTGGGTGGTCGCTGTTGCGTCGAGTCTGCGTCACTATGCGATATTCTTTCCCAGCCCACATTGCACGTGACACCATTATGCCAGTTCAGATTCTTAACTGTCTTAAGCATACTGTTTTACATAACGCTGTTTGAACAATTAGAATTAGTAGCAACATAGTTCATATCAGGACACGAGGACAACTGGTTGTGTGAAACTCATTAATCTGAACTGATTGAAAACGTACAGGCAGTTTAAAATAAAGAGTAATAAAATTGAAAGGTTTAACATTTAGATTTGAGAGTCTTTGTCATCGCCGTTGATTGTAAGGGCTGCTTGTTAATAAATGGGTTGGATAAAAGTCGATCAAGCACTCCTAGTCCTATACAATCAGCAGCCCGGAGAAAGGGTAATGGACCAATCAGGAAAGAGATACTCTGCATTCACGCCTCATTCACTTGCCAAACCCTGCTGTTAACTCAGAAATACCCGTAGGATAGAACCACAAACCCTACTGCAGCCACGAATGCTCACAGAAAGGTGTTCATAAATTTTTTTAACCCCCCTCCCCCCGCGTCTTTTCAACCCCCCCATGCAGATGTTGATGCCATAGGTTTTTTAGTGTGTCTCTTTCATTATTTGTTCCTTTGTTTACTTTAGACAAACCAAGTTGATTAATTCGCTGCCTTGACGCTTTTCAAATTTCAACTGCTGTGTCACGTTGATGAGTCTTTAACGACGCCATACGTCATGGGTGACCATCGAAATGGCCCGTTTGTCTCCGAGAACTGTCAGAGAGTCGGTTGGCTGTAATGTCCCTCCTCTGCCGTCCCCATTAATCTCTTTTTCGCTGCTTCAACTCACCTGCATCAGACAGGAACACCTGAGGGGACATGACTAATTAGGGCTCAGAGGAGGTAGAGACTGAGCAAGAAATAAAAGCGAATTTGTTCCTTTCAAAAGTGTGTGGGTCTGACAGTGATGGTGTCCCATCACTGGCTCTCCTTTCTTTCTCCGTTCTTCAAAACTTTTTGGAATCTTTTTTTTTTGTTGAGCTTCACCTTATATGTTCATGACGTTCATGTTAGAAATACTAACTGAATGCCATGCTATGATGATTTCCACTAACACAATGCAAAACTCAGTAAAAAGTTGCAATTCAAGCTCCTTGTCTTAATGTTGTTTATTTTGTCCTTAAAGCCCCCCCGGGATTCATGGGTTTCTTTTGTGACTCTACCTATTTCATAAGTGTGTTCCTTCCCTCTTTAGCGGCAGGAGAAGAAATACCTTCCTGCCTTCTCTAGCGGTACTGTGAAACTGCTGCCTGAGGAGCTGCCTCTCCTCATCATCCTCATAACCCACACTCCAGAAGGGTGCAGTTACAACAAAAGCTCACAGGCCTTTTTCTTTGTAGTTTTGACAATTGGTTCAGCATGACACCATTTCAAAACCTTTAACAGTAATCCAAAATATTGTGAACACACATGTAGGTAAGGGTCTATGTCAGGGGTTTGACAGCTTTCATTACACTCAATCTGTCAGATTATGCATGCCATCACGCCGTCTTATCAAGGGAAATACATTCAAAGATGGTAAAACGAGGCAGAGATTGAAGGACATTCTGAAGAGAAAGAAAATCCCGCTTCAAATACTCCCAAACGTTCAGCACACACAATATTGTTAAATGTGTGTTTCTCCCATGGATTCACATTGTGTTTTTAATATGCATTTTCTTCTGGAATATTATGTTAATTAGCCTCACACAAAAACAAAAGAAAAATGTCACTTTATCTTTACAACCGCAGGCTGGTCCAAAGTAGTTTTCTGAAGTGTTTGTGTTTCTGTGTCTTGTTTCTAATACAAGTGTTCTTTCTGCGAATACATTTCTTTGTAGCGTTTATATTATATGAACCATGGTCTAACAAAAGTGCGTCTTCCCTTGGATATTTGTCATTCTATTTTTCTTCATTATCTTGCAGGGATTTTTTCCAGACCTGAGGCTGCAGTGGGAGCCTTTAAAGGAGTTGTAGCGAACCATAGTCTCCCGTTTGTTTGCTGCAAAGAGGCTGTTAGATTGCGTACTGTTATTCCAGAGGATAAAGGGATGATTTAGATGTAATCTCTCTGACGTTAGTGTGAGCGAAATGAAGCATGATGACAGAAGGGAAGGGTTTGTCATCTGGGTCAAATTGAACGGGAGTCTGCTTGAAAATCAAATGTTGGATTTCTTAAGCCAGGGGTAAGAGGATTTAAGGCAAGCCCTTTGGCATCATTATTTATGTTGAAGGTTATGTTGTTCAAGGCTGCTCACGAGATAGTAGAAGTCCATTTTCCTGTCTTATAAGACATGTATAATGACGCCTATTTAGCCAGAGCAAGATGTGCCGGAAATGCTCTGTTGCAATTCTGTTCTTATTTAAATACATAGGACACTATTGTTTCTTTTGGAAGGTTAAAACGAAGATGCAACTTTTGTTTATTGTGTGATTGTGTGGTGACCATGCATGCATGCACCATTCTCTATATATGTTTTTACCCCAAGATCCCCAGAGTATCATATTATATTGATATGGAGACCACCGTTGTGTTACATCATGCCCATTAAAAACATTGGTAGGTTGTGGTCTTCTGAAGTAGAGGAAGTCTATAAGCTACATTCCACCGGGACACGCATACAGTGGAGGGGAGCCAGATCATTCCTTCAATCTCCATCCACATTCCTAAAAAAAAACGGTAACCTTTTGCCTCTTTTTTTCCCCCTCTCTTGTGGAAAGATTAAAGTTGAGGAGCTCTGGGGGGCACATTTGTTGATCAGATCCAAGGGATCTTTTCCTCTTGAGAACGACTTAACCTTTCTATCCCGACCTTCAGTTTCTACTTTTGTTGGCAAAGTCAATGTTTTTTTTTTATCGCAAGCACTGTCAATTCAGTGTGTGCATGTGTGTTTATACTTTGTTTGTTTGAATACAGTTAGATGTAATGCTGAAATGTTACAGTAGATAAATCGATTTAAATTAATCCTGAAAAGTACAGGAAATGATTAAGGCACAAGGCAATACAGTAAGTCTGAAAAGCTGATTAGTCTGCACACTCGATAAAGTTGTTGTCATATAACGATTGTTTATCTCTCAAAAAAGTTCAGAGAATCATATACATATACATAAATCATACTTCATAAATACGTTTTATGGGTTATTCTTCTGAGAGATCTAGTTGAAGCAAGTTAAGTTGCTAATTTATTTACAATCAAATAGATCTCTCTTTCCATTTCTCCCTTTTCCTTTCATAGCAATTGTAATATGCTCAGACAGTTGCATAGTAGCTATTTGGTAAACGCTAACTGTGTGAAAAAGCTGTACATGGAGGACTTTTATACCCCTTTTTAAAATGACAACCACAAACACTTGGGAGTCTGAAATGTTGTCATAGTACATCTGTTCCGAGACATCCCTTCATCCATTATCAGAACCGCTTTTCCTATGCAGGGTCACTGAGGGGCTGAAGCCTATCCCAGCACCCTGGACAGAGCTAGCCCATCGCAGGGTTAACACATAGACATACAACAACTCACACACACACATTCACACCCATGGACTATTTAGAGTCACCAATGAACTTACATGTTTTTGGACTGTGGGAGGAAACCGGATTACCCGGAGGAAACCCACGCTAACACGGGGAGAACATGCAAACTCCACACAGAAAGGGCCTCAGGTAGGGATCAAACCCAGGACCTTCTCACCGTGAGGCAACAGTGCTAACCACTGCGCCACCGTGCTGCCTGTTCCGAGACAAGTTAATGGAATTTTTTTCTTCCAGATCAATTCCATTACACATTTGTAAACAGGTGTTCATACACCCCGTTATAATAGCCGCGTCATTCTTAGTTTCTAACAGTTATTCCATACAGTTGATCCACAATTTTTGGATTGGTCTCCCTCTCACCAATTGTTCAAAACATGAAACAATATTAATAAAGCAATATTTATAGAAATATTATTTGGGAACTGGTATATCTACAGCAATTTCATTGTTTGTGTGTGTGTGTGTGTGTTTATGCCTATACGTCCATGTGCTTGTCATGTTTGATTAATGGGTGGAGAATGCTGTTAATAAGGGAATCTCAAGTGATTTTGTCCAGACCGTATAATTTCAGGGCCATCTGGAACTGTGGCGTTTCCAAAAGCAGGTCTTTTCAATTATAAATACTGCACATTCTGGCTCTTTTCCAGAATTTTTGTTTTGCTGCCCATATGGAGCTCCAACCAAAGCAGTCTTCCTACTGCGTGGTTCAACGTTATCTGTCATTACAAAGCAGGCAGCACACAGCCCGCGTACCTTCTGTTATATTGAAAAATACACATTTGTAGCTCTTCCTTCTGCACCCACTCCCTTTTGTTATACGGTCTTTGATGTCAAAAAATTAATCAGAGTGTGGCTTAAGATATGTCTTCTGATTTCGGTGATGGTGTGGCCTCCTGGTTGTTTGATTCGGGTCTTTGAACTTCAACCGTCGACTTACCA
Source organism: Galaxias rostratus (assembly GCA_036024795.1). Classification (NCBI taxonomy): domain Eukaryota; kingdom Metazoa; phylum Chordata; class Actinopteri; order Galaxiiformes; family Galaxiidae; genus Galaxias; species Galaxias rostratus. Next base: position 18,503 of record JAVQJS010160541.1, read on the forward strand.
AGCTTTTGCTATCGGATTCCTTTTTGTCTGACTAAACAATATTGCCCGATATATTTTGTCTGGTAAAATATTCCTCCATCCTCTGCTTTTGTCTGCCGTCTCCAATGATATCAGTGCTTTATGCCACTGCCCTCACATTCTCTTGTTCTCTCTCTATACAATGTGGCCTTCCCTTTTCATGTTATCGACATCCTTTGATTGGGCCATCGAGCATGAAGTAGACAGTTTCAGACCTCCCTGTGTCCCTCTCTTCAATCCATCATTTCTATGGTAGTTTACAATTTACTATTGCTGGTCATACAGGGTACTCTTTTGTTTCCTTTAAATAGCATGAGGATCAGATAGTTAATCAGTCAATCTTATTTAATCATATATATATATATATATATATATATATATATATATATATATATATATATATATATATATGAGTATAAAGAAACAAAGAGAAAGAATGTGT
>JAVQJS010160611.1:0-14955 GCA_036024795.1 Galaxias rostratus
CACACACACACACACACACACACACACACACACACACACACACACACACACACACACACACACACACACACACACACACACAAAGAGAGACACCCAGTGTGCTTTAAAAGCGTTTGTCCTTGCCAGTGTGAGTTGGTGGTGATGTACTATGCAGGTTACCTGCTCTGAGCCTGATTAAAATCACTATAATTAGGACAGCAGCCTTCCTCCTCCCCAACCAGCCACGGCTAAAACAATGCTCCAATCTAAAGCCTGGCCAAGGGATTTAACGCCAAACAATGCCCTGTACGCCCGTGTGTGTGTGTGTGTGTGTGTGTGTGTGTGTGTGTGTGTGTGTGTGTGTGTGTGTGTGTGTGTGTGTGTGTGTATGCGTGTGTGTGTGTGTGTGTGTATGTGTGTGTGTGTGTATGCGTGTGTATATTCTGCGTGCGGCCGTGGGAGTGGTGGCAGACAGACACGGTCACGGTTAACGCGCTCCAACGACAAGACAGGAACGGAGGATTCATTACATGCTGTTGGACCAATAGGTTGCTGTGAAAAGATAGATGTGTTTTGGTGCTCACAGGCAGCTGCTCGCTCTGACAACACGGTCCCTCCCCTCCCATGATGTCCTTGTGTGCCGGGGGAATTACCATTCAGCACACGTATATGTCTGTGTGTGTGTGTATGTGCGTGTGTGTGTGTGTATGTGTGTGTGCCTGTGTGTATTCTTGTGAATGTGTGTTGCGGTGTATTTGTGTGTGTGTGTTTGTGTGTGTGTGTGTGTGTGTGTGTGTGTGTGTGTGTGTGTGTGTGTGTGTGTGTGAGGCTGTGTGTGGTCCTGGGGAACAGGTTCAGCGTGCCTAATCAGGGGGGGCTCAGACAGAGACCCCGTCTCACCTCACATACTATAGAAGTGGAGGAAGGCCACCAACACTGGGGGCCAGTCTATACATACCCAGTGGGAGAACAACGTGTGTATGGTTGTCTGTAGTGTGTGTGCTCGTGTAAAAAAAAAAGTGAACCCGTCTGTTTGTGTGTGTGTGTGTGTGTGTGTGTGTGTGTGTGTTAAATGTGAGTCTGCCTGTTTTTATTTGTGTTTGTTTGGGGGAATGAAATAGAAAGTAATCCTGCTTGTCTTTTGTGTATGTCATTTCAGTGTGAGGCTGAAAGCAGCACAGGAGAGCTATGTATCTCGGCGGTGCCTCCCTTGACGCTCTGACCAAAAACAGACGCTGGTTCAGGTGTTACATTTCTCTAAACACACAGACACACACTCACATTCTGCTTGGCTTCAAAAGCATGGGACAAGTCTAAAGCAGAGACCTTCCCCGAACAGAGGCGACAGCAGCAGCACACAACCCCTACAGTTTGTCCACGCTCGTTCTCTTCCTCACTCTGGCTCTGGAAGACAAGTACATCATGCTACTTGCTGTTATGTCTGGATCATCTCACCGCAGACATCCATCAACATCGACACTGTTGAATCGCCAGCATACGGGACTCTGGCCTGAACGTTTAAATACAACGACACTACATTACAAGTCATCCATTTTGATTCTTTTGCAATGAGCAGAGTATAAGGTTAGTGGCTCTCTGTTTGTCTCTCTCAGGGAGTATTGGGGGTTTCCAGCCTTTCAGGCTGCGTCCTCTGTGTGAGTTCGGGTGTTGAAACTTCTCTTTTTCTTTAGCCCCTGGGCTCTTGTCCTGACTGGCCCACCAGGCCCGTTCTTCAGTGGAACTCCAAAGGGTGATTGGTGTGAGACGTTGCCGAGTTTGGGTCTCCCTGACAGACAGGATTTAGACAACAAAAATGAGAGGGAGGGAGGATGATGAGGGGCTCTAAGAAAAAAAACAACGCTGACCAAAACAAAAAGAGGAGAAAAGGTGGTGGATCTCTCATCTCGTTCCCGCGAATGTTTTGACTAGACTGGTTAAGTCCACTCCGTCATCAGCAATCACACCCACGGAATGACAGCCAACAAAGCACGATGCAATCAGGGAATCCCACATTCCCACAGCACTCATTTGAAGAAAGTCACTAGCGTTCGATCACTACCTCACCAACACCCACAACATGTACGATGACTTTCATTGAGGAAGTCTTCGATTGTTTGTTTCTTGTTCCATGGGTTACATTGACCAAAAGTCAGGAATCTTTATTTATTGACTAAAGTCTGTTGTTTAGGGGAATAAAAAGCGACTTTAAACTCCAAACCGATTCTCCGACTGAATATCTAGTGATCAGGCGACTTAATGGGCTGTCTGCAGCACCACTGATGCTAATCACAGTCAATGTTCTGGTCTGCAGCAGCAGGGAGGTCAGCTTTCAGTGTCTCCTATAGAGGGTCTATGTGAGGTGACGATATGACGGTGCTCAGTAATGGCTTTGGGGAGTGACGGTACACAGGAACACACCTGATGACAGAGCCGACCGCCTTTACACCTCCCTAGGTTGACCTGCCTGATGACCACAGCGTAATCCACACTCATATAAAGCAAACCTTTTTTTAGTTTTAGTTTTCATACATCGAACTTATTCGAACTCAACCACGTGACCTCTATTTTTTCTCAATGTTTTTATTTTTCAGAATCATGCCAGGACACAGTCCTATTCTTAAGTAAGGACACACGTTTTGTTTTCACAGAGTTTTGCATCCTGGCAGATAGAACATTAACAATGAGAAAACCTTGTTTGTCCTCCTATCTGCAGCTTTTGAGGTTATCTGAGTATGGTAGTTGTTCTGCTTATCTTGAGGGAAGTAACATTTATATTTGCATCATTGACTCTTTTCTTGAGAAACATTGTTTTGTTTGCTTTCATTGCAACATGAGGGCCTTTAAAAAAATGTTTTATTGAAGTTCAATTCAGCACAACTGTCTTGTGCTACAATGGGCTCATTCAAAGGGACCAGGATTTCCCTTAAACACATTATTCCTGCATACCTGACCTGGTACAGCAATCACTATATTACAAGGAAGAGCAAAGATTTGACAAAAACCAGCATTAAAAAACTGACGGGAAAAAATAACAGACCCATATGTCACAGATATCTATGGTGTGTGTGTGTGTGTGTGTGTGTGTGTGATGAAGACCACAGGGGTGTTGCAGACGGGATCAGGGTCAAAGTTAACCTCACGAGGACAGGATGGACTGCTGAGTATTACAGTGCACAACATAAGAACAGAAAAAACACAGGCCTAACTTTAAGGTCACACCGATAGTAATCCTATACATTTATTACATCATATTGTTTGACTATATAGTTATCTTTTACTGTGTTGGAAATGGCCCGTTTTGGACCTGTCGTACCCTCCAACGTATTACAGCAGGTGGGACGGTCTTCCACATTATTTAGTGGCGTATAGCTGACCTTTACGTGGCTCATGTCTCCTGTGGATTAGAGTTGTGGGCACCCATACGCCACTCCCTCGGTTTCCATGGAAATCAAAGAGCCTCTTGGCTTTTAAGGGATTGTGCTGGAATGTTGTGGAGAAAGGCCTGGAATAGACCCAAACAGACACACACACATGCACACTCCCACCCATACACATTAACATTCCCCTGGATGGCATGTTACCCTTCACTGGGCACCGGGCATCCGTATTAGGCATGCCAAACAGCAGGCCTGACCTCCACCAAAACCGGAATAAATGTCCCAAATAGACGCCCTACTCCTCCGCTTTGGGGTCGTGGCCTTTTGCTACCGCTCTGGAGCTGCCCAAAACCCAAAGTGGACTCCTGCAACAATACCATTGCATAACAGACAATCTGCATCCTGTGCTGAGCCCTGAGGACTGCAAATCATGTTTTCAATCGTAACACATTTGCGTTACTTGTTGATAAAACGTCTTCTTTTCTTTTTTTTGTTTTGTTGTTTTATTTCATTGTGTGCCTTGTAAACAGGGCATTTCAGTTGACCCTGCATAGATACATAATATTAATGTACTGTATATAATATATATATGAATATAAAAAATCCCCTGGTCAGGGAACGTTTCCGGGATACACCCGTTTCCACGGCAATGTCGGGCAAAACAGCTGGGCTCAGACAAGCTCATCCGTGTCATTCTCGACGTGACAGTGGTCTGCCGTAAACCCTTGCCGGCTTGCTAATGACACTCCTGTGCGGTGGGCGGGGCTGGCGCGGGGCGCTGCGGACGCTGGTCGGCCCACTCTGCCCAAAACTCACAGATGGAGAGGCAGCGCAGGAAACCGGGCCTTCCAGTAAAAACATGTAATTAGAAACACATGCGCTGATGGGAGCCCTGGCCGCGATACACCCAGTGAGGGGGAAGAGGAGACTACAGAGCTAGAGAGATTGGAGCACGCCCAGATGAAGGATTACAGACATGCATGCAAGGCGACTGGGCAAAGCAGGCTACTTTAATACCACAGCTGGCAGACAACATGTATCTTCGGTTACTTAAGATAAAAGGCAATTGACATCAGTACACACCAAGTGTCAAAGGCCGTCGTATATTGAGAAGATGGTGGCGTGTCTATTCTAGGCCGTTTGGTTCTTTGACGGAGACAGTGAAGAATACTGCTGTGGCTCGTCTTGGAGGTTTGATTGAAGTGGAGGGCAGGATGAGTGGGTAACCAGGGAAGTGTCTGGGAAACTCCAAGGAGAGGACACTGGTGGAGAACCACTGAGGTATGCGAAACCCCGGGAAACACCAGGGCCTAAATATATTCCCAGTGACAGACACGCACACCGTCACAAACACACAAGACAAAACAAGCAATATCCAACAATATCTCCAGTATGTCACTAAGTAGACGTCTCACATTGTATGCGTTACATGACATATATAAATTCCATAGATCAGAATAAAGCCTGTGTCCGCCATGCACTGTGTACCCTATCACTGGTCCTCGTGAGCACTGACCACCGGGAGAGGGCCAGGCGCAGGCAGAGCGGTAGGCACAGCTGGCAGCATTGGAGCCACAGGAAGGCAGAGGACTGGGAGTAGCCCTGTTGCGGTTAACCCTACCGCTCCACCTTAACATGGAATACATACCATCTTCTCTGCAATTAAGGAGGTGACAGACAAAACATAGACACATACTGAACGGTGCAAAAGGAGGATAGTCTGGATGCTGCAGAGAGAGAGAGAGAGAGAGAGAGAGAGAGAGAGAGAGAGAGAGAGAGAGGGGCTTGGAGTCCTTCGATGGCTTCCCATCTTAAGGGGTCCCACAGCAAAGTGGTCTGACGACAGCGTCACTTCCTCTCTCTCTCCCTACTTTTTCCTAAAATGACTCTTATCTGTCTCTATATCTGTCCCCTCCAGCTTCCATCTGCCGCTCTAAACTAGTTCTCACCCCCTCCTTCGTCAGAAGCCTTGAAGCCGCAGAGAACTGGCGGTGAGGAGGAACGACACCAGAAAGGCCGATCAGAGAGGCTCTTTAGTGGGTCGCTTTGAGACCACAGCCTCCCCTCTCCTTGTCTCCAGAGAGGGGATCCACTGGAAACCCTTAATAATCCGCACTCCCCCCCAAAACACATTCCAGGACCCCCTTTCCCGCTCCAAAAAGAAGGGTAACATCAACAGCAGCACGGGTTGAACACTTTTAATCGACTCTCCTCAGTGTTTCTGAAATGACTCAACGTGAACAGTTGATCAAAGCGTAATTCAAATCAACACAGTCACTGGTTCTTTGGTAACGTTAAAGGGTGGGGATGAAGTTTGGAACAAGACAGGAAAGTGTGAAGGGAGAATTCACAGTCTACGAATGAACAGTTTAAAGGAGTGGAAAATGTGCAGCAGTCAAGGGAAACACAGGAAGTTGAGGGTCTGGCCATATAAAAAGCACCGAGACAAAAGTCATTGCACTTCAAATTGCAGAAACACTGAAGAACTGCTACGTTAAAAAACATAAAAGCAGGCGTGTAAACAAGTTAACTACATCCATCTCTAAGGACCTTTTTATATAAAAACACAAAATAATTTATATATTTGTTTTCAAGGAACACAGAAACATAAGGCTGTTTTTTGGTCTTCTGCCTCTACAAACTTTTTCCCAATAAGAGTAGAAAAACAGTACAAACTTTGACAACAGTAATAGGGAACTGATGGTGCTGCATCTCCAGACAATGAACAGACATACCAAGAAGTCGGATGGGCAAGGAAATCAAACAAACTTTGGCACAACAGTATGTCTTCAGATATTCGCCCACTGGTGAAGCGTTTTTGAACTGACGTGGAGGAGGTCAGGCTGATAGAACACGGATGTGAGAAACCAAGACAGACAAAGATGGGCAACAAACATCCGTCTTACTGTCGGGAGATGCAACTCCTAAACTTTCAGTAACAACACACTCAACAAGAAAACTCCAGCTGTATCGCAAACACGCGCAGTGGCCTTGAGGTCTGAAGACAGAGGAGAACTTTGTAGTCCTGAGGCCAGTCCACCAGCCTTTGCTCATTTCACATCAACTTTATTATATATATGTATATATATATATATATATGTGTGTGTGTGTGTGTGTGTGTGCATGTGTATGTGTGTGTGTGTGTGTGTGTGTGTGTGTGTGTGTTTGTGTGTGTGTGTGTACATTTTATAAGCAAGTTTGAAGTTGAGATACTTTGAAACTGTAAAAACAAACACGGTGAAGAAGGTTTTTACAGTGAAGTGGAAGAACTTAACCGACACCTCTTAGAGAACAAAGTGGAAGTCTGGGAAATGAGGCAGAGCGAAAAGAGAACCAGAGACTGACACACCAGGCCACGAGGGAAGGACTGGGAGATCAGCAGAAAGAAGAGAAAGCCTCGCTTTCCCCCCAGAGAACACCATCTTTTATGAGAAGTCCTCCCTGCCAACCAGCTGACAATATCCTCTGCACAGCATCATTTAGCTCAAACAAGATTACTCTGAATCTTACCTTTCCCCTATCTGAGTCTTTCTAGGCCTCCCATTCTCTCCACCCCTCCCCCCCATCTCTCTCTTTCTCCACTCCATGCTCTGTTTACAATCACCAAGCTGCTTTGCAAGGTAAATGTAAAGCATTTGAGGGGGATGGACTTTTGGAGCGCACAAAAGACAGCTAGGGTCCAAGTAGGAGCAGTCAGAGAAGGGAAGCGACACCTCTACACCTGAACGACTTCTGTTAATAGAATTTGTCCCACTCCCATAAATGCCCAACTAGTGTACATGGAGAAGGTTAGAAACTCCAAATGGAGACCAAAACGTGTGTGTGTGTGTGTGTGTGTGTGAGTGTGTGTGTGTGTCCACACACAACCTCCTCACAATCCCCTAAATACTCCCTCCATCTCTGTCTGCTGTAGCTCTACGGCTCGGTCCTCCTTAATCTCCACGGCCGGTGTCAACATGCCACCGTCAGAGTCACACAGAGACCAGGCGGGACGGCTGTTGTGCCCCAAGACCTCAGGCAGAGGGTGGTATACTGGGCGGCATCATCTGTGGTCTGCTAACTCCACGTTGACTCAACATCACATATGGGGCCTAAATACATGGCGCTCTCTAGCTCGCCTGCCTGCCCCATTGACCAACTGGAAGATAATTGGGTTTAATTAATGGATACATGTTGTGTTTCATTTCTGGGGAGGCCCCGCCAATGTTACTGCAGGACGTCCAGTGGTGTGGTCTGGCATTTGTGTGTCTTATGTGTTTGTGTATGTGTGTGTGGTAAAGTGTGGGTGCTTGTCAATTTTGTGTGTCTGCGTGTGTCAATACAACGTTTGTTTTTTCCCCTTAAAGTCCATCACTATTTCTGCATGTTACGAGTGTGTGCTGTTTAAAGCGTGCGTGTGTGTGTGTGTGTGTATGTATGTGTGTGGGTGTGTTTGTGTGTGAGAGTGTTAGCGAGCTGTGGATAGCTGCAGCAGACCATAAGGGAATATAAAAAAGGTCTCCTGGGCCATTGAGGGTTTAGGAGGACTGCTAGTAGGATGTGTAACATATGTATGATTCCAGCCCTAACACTGTGGTAGACGTGACAAGGATGTAGCGTTACGCACACAAAGGTGGAATGAATGCCCATTTCAGTTGAATGCGGCATCTTGCTGAAGTCAAACTTTCATCAAGTGTTTTTTGATGACTACCCGTTTCTATCAACCCCACAATGGGCACGTTACAAAGTAAACAAGGAAGTGGCCGGGAAAGCTATGCCAGTTTGATCATCTCGTTCCCATCCCACATAGAAACCATCCATCGGTAGGCTCCGTGCATTCCCCTACTAAAACTCCACTCCGAATGAACAAATGTATCACCCTCCTGCCAATTTGAACTCATCCATCTGCGAGAAGGGGCGGTTAAGTGCACTCCTTACTTTCCCTTTGTTTAGACTTGAACAACAACGATTGCCTCAGCAATCCTTTATATTAGACCTGCCATTAAACAGTAAAATCTAATAAATGTAGGACTTGGCAGAACGGTTGAAAGAGTCTAGTTTTACACACTCTACCATGTCCTTTTAAAAGCAGCCTTGGCATTCTTCGAATAAGAAAAGCAAGCGCTCCCTCTCCAGCGAGCCACATTTGTCTCCCTCCCACAGTATTAAACAGCACCTAGCCAAGGCTAACTGTACGCTATTAAAAGAATGCTCCTACTGAGAATGGATCAAGAGAAGAAAAAAAACACAACAACATCAACTGCAAGCCTGTGGCCTGCCAAGGGAGTGACCTCTTCACACTGCTTTAAAAAAAGAGAGAGACTGGATGGAACATTTGCTTTTCATTTGGGCTAGGTGAATCTGCATTTCCTGCGTCTTGCCCGTGGTGTTTACTAGGCCCAGGTCTGAGCCTGGGTCTGAGGCTAAGGGGGGTCGACCCCCAACGGAGGGCCCTGGCCTGGGGACATACCTGACTCAAGCCCCCCCTATCCCCCACCACCCTGGAGCTCTCAGCCCTGCTGGAACAATCCCACAGCATTACGGCACCCCACCCCGCTTTATGGAAAGGAATAAAAATTCTGTTAAACGACAAGGAGGGGCGTGCAATAAGTGTGCTAGGTGGAAGGCACTGAGTGTGTGTGCGGGGAAAGGGCGGGGAGGAGGGGTCAGGACCCCTGTGAGGCCTCGTCAAGGAGGGCGGGAGTTCTACAAGCACCTAGGGTGCCACAAGGAGGGCCCCTCCATCGCACGCACATAAACAGGCTGTTTTATACCGCTTCGCTCCCCGTTCACACTATCACAACACAGGCGGGCCGAGCAGCCGTGGCAGAGGGCAGAGTGGCATGTGCTGCACGCGGCATGACGACAGGCGAAGATTGTGTCAACACGGATGTCTCATTACATCACGGCTGCAGCTATGCCAGACACAAATAAAGGGGCGACCGACTGTCTGCTGCCTTCAGCCTGTCTGTCTGCCGAGTATTGCATGTGCAAGCACATGTATGTGTGTGTGTGTCTTCACTCTGCTCAACCTCCGACAGCCCCTGGTCTAGGACCCCCCCTCCCCACCTCACTCACTCTCCCTGGGGCCCGCGGGGGCTTGTGGGATATCGGAGGAAATTGTCCAGCATGATTCTCTCTGTGTATCTCATTTCTCCAAAAGTCCCTTCATCCTCTGCCTCCCTTGAGAACCAGTGGGAAGAAATCCACCCCCATGTCTGGGCCGTCCCACAGTGGGGCCGCGTCCTAACGAACAGGGAGCCACGCTAAGTCGCCCGGGCTTAGACACTAAGGCCCAGACTGGGGCACCGGCCCCCACCACCACAGGGCCCGTGCACCAGGGAATCAGGGCCGAGCCCCGGCCCTCTGTTTGTTTGGTTTGCTCTGATTGTTTGAGTAACTCACGAAAGGCTCTCGCCTATCTCCTCTGACAGCCACGAGCAGGCACCGTGTTGATTTAAAAATAGTTCACCTTCAACTCAACGCCATGAAGCGCGCGGGGGGGGGGGGGGGGGGATGCGTTTGATGTGTTGGCGTGGCGCTCCTGTGGTGTGGGGAGCAGGGCCCGGCGGAGGACCCGGGGAAGAGGTTGATCCCCCTCTAAGGCCTGCGCCGTATCAAACGGCCCGGGCCAGAAAGACAGCTGAGTGGCTCTGACAGATCAGATCCTCCAGAGTCACCTCCAACCCCTCCCCCTACCCGGCGCCCCTAACCAGGCATCTTATCCTGTCAATAATCCCCTTCCTCATACACAAACACGAGGCTTTGCCGGCATATGGCAGACATTTTCTTGTTGTTTTTAGCCCGGTGAGATTACAGTGTAATTTCACCAGTGATTTGAGGGTCTCACCTCCACAGACATGGGGGGAAGGCTTTGTGTACACTGTACAGGCCCTGACGACGGTACGTCTGTCAGAGGTGTATATCAACCCAGGGAGATAGCCGAGAAAATCAAAGGCCAGCTCCTTCTCCCGGCTAAGCCACAGCCCGGTCTACAGACCCAGGGAGGGTAGGATACTGTAACCCCACCACTCGCCACTGAAACATCGGCATGAGATTTACCATGACATGAATAGGGCACCTGGCATCGGTCACAGAAGACCCGTCAACATTTCTGTACGCCTCATTTAGTTGTCAGAGAACGCAAGCAATTGTTGACATAATTTCCAACACTGCAACCAACATGGCCGTACCGTTTGCTTTGTGTGTACGAGGTACTCCAACTGTACTTGGGCTGTAGGGTTGAGGTGGAAATGGTTGAGATGATTCTAGCGCCATACTGCTAGGGGGCTGATGTGAACCCAGCACAACCTCCTAGATGGGCTGGCCTCTATTTAGGCCTACACTAAGTGCAACACTGTCATGCCCCACTCCCTGTATTTGTCTCTGATTGGTCATACGCACGCATGCACACACACACACATACACACACACACACACACACACACACACAGAAGGCAGGCCTGTACTTGTTGCATTGTTGTGTCTGCCTGTCTTTTCCTGGGTACTGTGTTCCTGGACACGAGAGGGTCTGCAGCCACAGGCTCTCTCTGTGAATCATCACACCCTAATTAAACGCCGTCATGTCTCCGTGACGATGCTCGATGGGGACGGATCGAGAGGGGACAAACGAGGAAGAGTTGGAGGAGATGGTGGGATGGAGGGGAGGGGAGGGTCATCTGGTGGCTGAGCTGGTGCAACTGTGCACCAGATGTTCACCACCGCCTCTTCCCTTCTCCTCTTTTTTCTTCCCTAGTTTTTCTCCTCTCCTCTTTTCCAGCAAAGCCCACCAGAGAGAGCCCACCGCTGTCGTTGTCCCTCCGACAGTATGCGCCAAAAGATCTCGTTCCTGCAACTGTGACGAGAATAATCTTCAATGCGATGTGACAGGGTGCTAGTTTGAATCAGACACAGGGCAAACGGAGAGGAGCAGAGGGAGATCAAGAAGAGAGGCGGCTCGGCTCGAGCAGTCGATCCTTGTGCCTGTGAGGTCTATTTGATTGTTTGTGCGCGCATGTGCGTCTCGCTCTCTCAGAGGCCATGCCTGTGTGTCTCTCTACCGGGTGGATGTGTGTGGGGTGAGCGCGTGTCCACATGTCTGCGAGCGCGCACCCGCCTCCCTGTGTGTCTTGGTCGGCTCAGTGCGGTCTGTAAGGAGATGAAAGCATGTGCGGCCCACAGTAGGAGAGCTGGCAGCCGCGCCGGGCTGGAGGTCTGGCAGGCGGAGAGCAGCAGAGAGGCAGACATGCAGCACGGACACGGGCCATGGCGGGGCCAGACCAGAGCCAGTCAGGGGGGCCGCTGACGAGCCTTCAGGTTATCTGAATATGAAGTGAGAACCGCAAACACCGTGGGCTCCTTCGAAAGATCCAGTCTTTGTCGCCCGCCCCCTCCGAAGCAGCCAAACCGCTCAGGCTTAATGTGAAACGCGTTCTTCTAGGGAACTCTTGCTGGAAGCGCTTCGCCGGTTCAAGCCCAGTGGCACAACAATAGCAGGCCTATAGCCTGTGCAGTGGGGGGACGGGGGGTGGGGGAACGGGGACGGTGGCTATTTGTGAGGCGTGTTACGAGCGACATGAAAACATTCCACTACTGTACATGGACCCCCTTCCTCCGCCCTCCTCCAGTTTGCCGCCACTTTGTTTGTTTGTGTAGGTCTGTTTTTGATGGGGCTGTTGATGTTTGTGCATACGCCTCATTTCCTCCCCGCCAGAACTCAAAGGAGGGAAGCCGTCCCACACAGAGTTCTCCTGCACTACACGCCAAATGGAACCTCACCAGACACCTTTTATAGACCGAACAGACATTAAAACTGTCTAACATTAAAAGTGTCTGGAAATGGTTATTCTTTACGCTCCTTTTGATTTCAAGAAGATTCAGGAGGATTCATGTGAGTATTTATAAGTCGCCATACTGTCCCGATACTCAGCCGTTATCAAATGATATTGAGGCGAACCAGCCTGTGTGATGTGACCAGACGTGTCTACATAACTAGGTTTCGACTCTTCAGGACCCTCCAGGACCACAGAGGTAGAAACAGCCCCTTTCTCACCCACCCTCCTTCTTTCTTCCTGCTTGGAAAAGACCAGATGACAATAATGTGGAATATGGAGCCCCAGTGAGCACGACCGCCCCCCTTTCCCCTCCACCCCTCACCGCCTCTACAGCCCCCCCCCCCCGCCCCGCCAACCCCCCCAACCCCCTCCCTGGTCTTTGAAAGGCCTCCACATGTTTATGGCTCATGCCTGTGGTATGACGATGGATTCTCCATATAAAAGCCAGCCGGATCATGGGGTGTTTCAAATACTACACTCCGAAGACAGTTGCTGACAAAATGACAGCAACCATATTTATTTTGGTCAGGGAGCAGGGGCACTTAGTGGGAAGTTAGTCTGGACCCACGACCCTACCCCCAATCCAACCCCCCCCTGCCCCCACACAATGAATGAGGGCAGGGGAGGCCTATTGGTAATGGCTTTCTCCTCCTGTGGAAGATTCAGCATTGGCCAAAACGCTCGGGAGGCAGGAAAACAAACCAAAAGGTTGAGTCGGGGAGCGTCAGCATAAAGCAAAGTGTTGATTGCCTGTCCAGACGGGCTCTATGATAATCAATTTCCATCCGGTTAGGAGATGCGAGGCAAATAAGCGTGTCGGAAAAAGAGTGATCCATGGCAGCGGCGGGTGAGCCCGGGGATGACTGAAACAGAAGTCGTGTTAATGTGTGAGGGTGACCGCAGCCTCGACCATAACTGCCATTGGCCCAGGTCTTCTGAGGGTCTGGCCAAGTCAATGACAGGTTCATGTGTCTTTCCCTGTGACCCGTACTCCTCTAAATCTCTCACTCTCTTCCTCATTCTTAGAAGGCACCGCCACATAAAATGTTGGATCGCTGGATCGCTTATCCAAACGACATGCAATGGAAGGGATGGCTATAAAAAGACAAATCCGCGGCCCTTTTGCGTTGGATTTCATTCTACTTCCTAAAAGCAAACGAGTGGTTTCTAATCAAGACCATAGGCTGCTGTAGTACTGACTGTATGTAAACATAAGGGTCACCACCGGAGCAGGCCAGGGCCAGTCCAGGTAAATCTAAGGCCCATTAAGCGGCTCTCGTTACCAGCCTAATTAAATAAAGATTAGGCCATGGCTCCCTTAGTCACAACAGGCTGTAGCGTGGGGTGCCCATAATCACCCTGACAGGCCGACCGGCCAATTAGTGTTCGCCTCCGTCCCTGGGAAAACGCACCTCGCTCTACTCCCGCTGGCGAGGGAAGAACTGATCCGGATTTTCAGCAGAAAAAAAAAAAGACCCAGGGAGGGGTGTAGAGCGCCGCTAATCTGCCGTCAGTCCACCATCTGAACTCAGTCAGAAGTCAACAGCAGCCAATTGGAGCGCAGGGGCCAGCCATGCAAGGCACTGCTGGGGGAGCAGAGGTAGGGAGCTTCAGTCGGACTAATGGTTTGGATATGGGAATGGATAGAAACGTTCCCAGGCGATTGAGGATTGTTCAGAAGCAGGGGGGGGGGGGGGATGGTGAGGGGGGTTGCGCAGACACAGGGCAGGCTCTTGGGTTTGGACTGGGGGCCGTCTAGAGCCGTTCTTTGCTGAGACGGGGAAGAACAGGCTTGAAGAGCGCGGTGGGGAGGAGGGTGAATTAGCTCCCTGTGCACCGTCTTTGTGAGCCTCACGAGAGCTGGAATTGATGCTGCGTGGCCGCGTCTAGCACAAAGACGGCTCAGAGACGCAGTTGGGAGGCCAGAGTTCCAAGCCAAACACCGGGCCCAGTCTGAAGTGATCAAGCTAAGCGTGTAATTTAAATACTCAGAGGGGAGCGACAGTCAACGCCATGGCCTAAACCTCTTGGCTTGCTGGCCATAAACACCAAGATTCTGTGCCACACAGTCGGTTTCACGCGCACACACACACACAGTACGTGGTACGCAGCCCATGGACAAAGGCGGCAAGCCGAGCGGCCCTGTTTGGTGTCTCGCAGACAGACAGGCGGCTGAACTTCCTCCAGAGCCCGGTTTGGAGGCACTCGTCTTTTGCTTTGTGCATGGTTCCACAGGAGCCCCCAGAAGAGCAGATGGCTCCCAGACGGAATCCAGGAGGTCCACAGTGCTGTGGCTTCACCACAGAACCAGACTGGGCTCAGACAGAACTTGGCCCACATCCCCTCAGTCAGTTGGCACCTCATGGCCCCGTTGATCCGGGGCAGTTCCGGGGCGGACCCGGGCCCCCGCCGTCGCTGGCTGTTGCTAGGCATGTCAGGTTCTTCAGGTCGGCTCGAGAGAAAGGCAACTTGGTCGAGCAGGACTAATACTCCAGGAGGTTTCAGGAGAATTAACCAGATCCCTCTGTCTCCCTGTCACGTTCAATGGCTGGAACTTGAGAGAACCTCCCAAGAATTTTCCACACACATACAGAAACTATGAAGGTAGGTGAGGGGAGAATGATGGCAAATGGAAATATCATTGTGTCATAGGTACGCACAAACACGCGCATGCATGCACACACACACATGTGCACAAACAATGACACACTCTCTCTCTCTCTCTCTCTCTCTCTCTCTCTCTCTCTCTCTCTCTCTCTCTCTCTCTCTCTCTCTCTCTCTCTCTC
>JAVQJS010160652.1:0-11547 GCA_036024795.1 Galaxias rostratus
AGTGGGGTTATGGTTAGGGTGGAGTAGAGTTAGAGTGGGGTGAGGGTGTTGTTCTGGTTAGGGTTAGGGTTAGAGTTGAGGTGGGGTTAGAGTTAGGGTTAGGGTTAGGGTGGTGTTAGGGTTAGGGTTAGGGTGGGGATAGGATTAAGGTTAGGTTGAGGGTGGGGTTATGGTTAGGCAGGGGTAGAGTTAGAGTGGGGTGAGGGTGTTGTTATGGTTAGAGTTAGGATGGGGTTAGGGTTAGGTTGAGGGTGGGGTTAGGCTCAAACTTTTCTTTAAATTAGCCTGATAAATATTGTAGATACCATTTATACAATTTGTTCTGTTCAGTAATGGCCGCCTCACTCACTGTAATTCCCACAGTGATTGTGGAGTAGTTTTACCTTGGCCTCAATGTCTTGATTTATTCAACTATATAGAGTCGTCGTGTCAAGGTACCGCCCCAACATCACCATTTGACCGTGAACACAGCAATGGGATGTGAAAATGAGAAGGGTGGGGAAAACTGGTCCCCGACAACGCCACTGAGAGAGAGAGAGAGAGAGAGAGAGGGAGAGAGGGAGAGGGAGAGAAAGAGAGTGAGAGAGAGCTCAAATGAGGACCCCCACAAATGCAAAGAGCAGGCCTGAATGTAACAGGACGTTCGGTGGTGTCCTGCATTGTGCCTGGCGGTGCAGCTTTTATGCTCATATGCAGCTGTGCGGGGCGGAGCCCCCCCCCCCCCCCCATCCCCCCCGTCACTCTCTCATTGTGACACGAGGTCTCTCTGTTAACACTCATGTGTGTTGATGGACGCGCAGTCTGCCACAAGCACCCTGGACAACCTACTGGCCTCCCACTCTCTGTCCTAGGTCTTTCTTTCTCTCTTTTGCTTTAACTGTCTCTCTCTCTCTTTAACACACATACACACTTACACACCTCACACGCACACACACACATACACTCACACTGGCACATAGACTTTATTTTCGACGTGTCTCCTCCTTGTTGCTGCCACCCCCCCACCCCCCCATCCCTGTTTTCTGTCACAATGTCATGTTGAATCAGTGTTTGGGGCCAGCCAGGCGGACAGCCAGCCAGCCAGCCAGTCAGGCAGGCGGGCAGCCAGGAGCCCCAGGTAGGGAGCTGCCTAGCAGGCATCAGGCGCAGCCTGGCCATGGCTCTAATAAGAGGCTGGGGCCCTGCGAGGGCCAGCCAGACACACAGACAGAAAGACAGCTAGGGCCAGTCAGTTAGCAGGGCCAGGATTGCCCTTAATAAGTGTTGTGTTTGGTGTCTGCAGGGTGAGGGAGGCGTGAAGCAGCCTGAGTCCACGGCGCCCAGCCCTCCGCCAGGCGGGGACAGCCAGCTGACGTCCAAAGGGGGGTTTGGCCGCCGGGGCCAGACCTCAGATCAGTATTGATATGTGTCGCTCTGGAGGTTCCTGCTTGGCTTGGTTAAGACCCTGTCGAGCACAGCTCTGGGCCTGTGGTAATTGATGTTTGACTCAAAGCAAGGTTTAGTTGTCAGGGTGGACTGGACGGACTGCCTGGCAATTTGTCAGAGGAGAAAAAGAAACAAGTGTTTGTGTGTCTGTGTTTCTATGTTTGTTGCGGTGTACACTGTACTATATGTGTCTGATTCCTGAGTCATTCTCTCCTATGGTGTTCAGTTGTCATCTCGGATTGGATGGAGATTACTAATGGCAGGTAGTAGGGGGCCATTTTGTGCAGCGATGCATGAAGTCCGTCATTGTCTGCTTGACCGGATTTTGAATTTAGACCAGTTGGCACTCACCAAGTTACAGTGTTTAGAAATGAATTAATGACAATAACAACACATTCAAATTGAATTGCACTTTTCTTTTAAAACTACTTAAAGACACTTCACACTAGAATCAGAACATCTAAAGCACGCTGCCCTGATGCTGTCTCCATGTACAGCAAGCTGCCCTGACACTGTTCCCATGTACAGCACACTGCCCTAACACTGTCCCTAAATACAGTACGCTGCCCTAACACTGTCCCCATGTACAGCACACTGCCCTAACACTGTCCCCATATATAGTACGCTGCCCTGACACTGTCCCCATTTACAGTACGCTGCCCTGACTTTGAAACAGGTCCTTCATTCGTACTCGAACGTTACCTTTAACAACCGCCGTGGCCGTCGCTCCGTCCCGCTATCCGATGGGTCCAGAGTCCCGCTCTCCACTGCTTCATGTGGCTGTCATTGACCTAGCACCTGGCCTCATTACCGTGTCTCTTTCATGCTGTTTTCCCTCATAATGATTATTTAATGTGTTCGGATTGAGAGCTTCATTAATTCATTCCACCCTCCAATGTCAAAGAGATGAGCGGAGCAGAGATCCCTCTCCAGTGATTAATACAACACTCTGGTTATTGAATCCTGTCCCCATAATTAAAGCTGAAACGAGCGAGTCGCCGTGCACTCTTCATTACGGCGACATCGCGGCACGCGGGCGAAGCGCTAATTGCGGGTTTTTAAATATTTGGTGGGCCGGAGGTTTGAAGCGCTTCTCTGTGCGTCTCTGTTAACGACGGCGGGTGACGGTAACGACGGCGGCGATCGATCAGTGACGCGCCGAGCGGGGTGTGGCGAGGCCAACGAGGGCGTCTGATCACCGGGAATTGTTAGCGGCGCTCACCACCGTCAAGGGCGGCCAAACCGTTTCACCGCGTCCCCTCGTCCATGTTACGACATGCTGACGCCAGTATTTTCTAATTCCCCCCCTACAAAGTGTTTCCCCCGGTGTTGTGCGTTTCTTTTGTGACAGGGAGCAGCCCCGGAGGTGGCCCCTCTGATAGGGGGCGTTTGACTTTGTAACGCGCCGTCGTCCAGCCCGCCATGGAGCACGTTGGGGCTATCAGCAGACACCAGAAATAACCGGCCAGCCCCCGTCTCCCCCTCCACGGTAAAACGAACGTCGGTGAAATTAATTCCGCCATCTTTTTCATTAGGAGCTGCTGTGACCGTAATCTCTGTCTTCAGTCAAAATGTAGGCCACCCCCTCTCCCACCCCCAGAATTCAATTTCCTTCTCATCCTCATATGTTGTGAGCAGAACCCTTTGATATGCATTTATCAGACTAATGTAGTGATTCATTGATCAGTAAATCACCCCGTTCTCTATTCACTCTGGGTGATCTCAGTCATCCAGTTCACAGATAATTATCAAAGGTGACACTCTGTAATTTGTTCTACAGTACATCTAATAATACTTTATTAATATCACAGTTGCTTTAAATTCTGTTTTACTCATTTCCTGGCGGGGAAAGGCTTGTCTGTTCCTGCCGGCCTCCAGGGGCTTTGAGCCTCGTCTGAAAGTAGATGAGTGTTGATGTTGCCGTGTGAGCTGAATCATGTCCCAGAATCAACCTGGTATTGATCTGGGCCGCTGAGCCACGACCTGGCAACCTCAACCTGACAAACTATCAGGCCAGAGCAACAGCAAATCTCTCAAACTCCACCCACCTCCTGTCCTCTCCTTCTCCACCCACCTTTCCTCCTCCCTTCTTTTTTATGGTTTTCTCTCTTTCGTGGCTTTGCATGCACGTTTGTATCTGACGCGTTCCCACAGCTCCTAAATCCATGGATCACTCCTCGTTTTCCCTCGGACGTTCTCAGAGGAGGAGATGTTCTCGAGGAGTCTTCAATCCTAATTAATAGAGAGTCTGGCATCACTAAAAGTTTTAAACCAGTCAATACAGTCAAACGAACTGCTGAAACGCTCTGTGTGGGTGTGGCCAGAGGTTCAAAGGCACATCATCAGCCAATAGAAACAGACCGACCGTTTGGAATGCATGGAGGGACGGATGTAAGGATTCTTTGCTGACGATGTAATGTTCAAACGTACTTCTCATTGACGGCTACCTTCACACATTTGTAAATGCAAAATGCCAAAGGGATTGTTAAGAACTACATGGGAAACAGTCTGACATTGTGGCGCCATTGAAGGTCAGGCTGCCAGACCCTGAGCCATTTGTCTTACCCCTCTGTGATTAATAGGCATGCCAATAGAAATCTCAGGCTGCCAAGAAGCAGATGCAAATGAGAATCAATTAACCAGTGCACAGATGATCCCAGCTGTTCCTCCCCCAATACTTTGGGCGTCTTTACAAACAAATCCTAATCTGGGCTGCGTGTTCTTTCGTTGAAAAGTGTGCGCTTTAATTTTGTTTTCATGGAAACATCCTTTACCCTCTCTTCTTTTTCCTCTCCTTCATTATCCTTTCTTCCTACCCTCCCCTCTTGCTCCCATTCTCTTTCTCCCGTTGCCCCCCCCCCCTCCTCCCCCCTCTCTCCCTGTCTCTCCCTGTCTCTCCCTCCCCCTGGGTGAGGGGGGAGTGCATGTTTTCCTGCTAGGCCTGGTGTGAGGCTGTGAGAACAGTAAATGACTAATGAATTACAGATGAACATTGACGCAAATGAATCTCCCCCATGTCCCGTGCTTATACGGCAGCCATTTAAAAGCTGAATCGATACGCTAACGTTGAGGAGGTGCCGGCTCCGCAGTGGCCCGGCTGCAGTGAACAGCGCCGGGAGGACCAGGGGAGCCCGCGACTCGGGGCATGCATCATAATGACAGCTATTTAGGCTTTATAGACTAACAGTTTTCTTTACTGGGGGAAAGAACAGATGTCACGTAAACTTTACTTTCTACACGGGACCACGTTTAAGCCTGAAGAGTGACAACTCTGCTCTTCAGCTGCTCCGTCGTTATAGTTACGACACATAAACACACAACGTATTGTGTTTAGATGTTCATTAAAAACCGTTCAAGAGGACTAAAGGACAACGTATTGAGAAGATCAGATCTACAGGGATATCAGGATAGTTCTTACATCCACCAGAGTGGTGATTTAAAAACCTACTTTTGGTTTCTCTGCGAATTGAACTTGGCTGTTTGATGGGTAAGCCACCTGTCCATCTATGCTTACCCCTAAGGTGTGATGTCGTTAACCTTCAAATGCCCCCTTCTCTCTCCCTCTCTCGTTCACACAAACACACTTGTACACGCTCTAGCACTATGATTCGTTCCTATAGCATCCAAAGTGTTTCCCTTGTGAAAATTATTTGTATTTGCCGCCACTGAATCAATCACGCTCACAAGGTTCTTCTTAAGATGGTACTACAAACCAGCCTTAATCAACGTTAGCAAACGCTGGTAAACTCATCACCCGCTGACAATATGTCCCATCAACATGGCTATCAGATATCAGCAATCCACTATCCCCCTATCCTGTCCCTGCCTAAGTGAGAGGTAAACGCCTGTCTAAGTGGAGTCTCTGCACCGCTGGGCTCCGGAGAGGGGGCGGGGGGGCTGTGTCCACTGGGACTGTTCATTCGTGGCTCCTGATCCTTTGAGTCCGGCCCCCAATGTATTTGAATACAATTATCTTTAATGGCTTCCGAAACACTTAGTATTTCGATGGATCTGGTTGGGGGTGGAGGCAGAACCCGATGTCTTCCCGTCCTAAAAACGCCCCCCAGGTGGGTCCGCTCCATGGAGAACCGGGGAGAGCTGAAATCACACGGCGTTGGATTGGATAAATAAATGGACGCGTGGAGATGGATAGCGTCCACAATAATAGGCCGGCTTCTCTTCGGCCTGCAGTCGTAGCCATAAGTCAGCCACACTCTGCTTGTCCTGGACACCTAACTGGCCCCGGCCTCTTTGTCTTCTCTCCCTCTCGTATTATTTCAGCCCTTTGAGATCATACGGAGAGTTTAATTGCATTGTTAATTGATTTTTTTTTCCTTCACTGCTTTATTACCCTGATGGATGGCACACCGCAGGAGGAGAAAGAAGGAGAGGAGAGGGGGGGGGAGAAGAGGGGAGGGGAAGGTAGAGGAGAGGAGAAGAGAGGATGGAAGAGGAGAGGAGAGGAGGGGTGGGGAGCGGAGAGGAGAGGAGAGGAAAGGAGAGGAGGAGAGAGGATGGTAGAGGAGAGCAGAAGAGAGGATGGAAGAGGAGAAGAGAAGAGGATGAGAGAGGAAAGGAGAGGAGGGGAGAGGATGGTAGAGGAGAGCAGAAGAGAGGATGGAAGAGGAGAAGAGAAGAGGATGAGAGGAGGGGAAAGGAGAGGAGAGGAGAAAAGGAGAGGAGGGGTGGGGAGGAGAGGAGACGGGAGGAGATAGGAGAGGAGAGGCAGAGAGGGGAAGAGAGAGGAAAGAGAAGAAACAATAGAAGCTGTACCAGATTAGAGGGCATACAATTGAGAGAGGGAAGAGGGGAGAGGTCTGGGAGTGGAGTAGATTGTTCAGGGGAATAGATAACCTTGATGTTAAGAGCTACATCCGTCCGATACGTCTTTCCTTGACATATTGATGGCCCTTGAAGAGAGCCTCGCTGATTGTATGCAGGGGGCAATCATTAAAACCACTCCAGCTGCAATCTCTCCCTCTCTCTCTCCCCTCTCTCTCTCTCTGTCACTCTTTCTATACTTCACTCCCCTTTTTCTTCCTCAGTTAATGCCTTTGTGTGTCTTTTTTCTTGGAGGTCCTTGTTAAACTTGCTTTGGCTGTAGTGATTTTTCAGTTCAATAACAAACTCCCCTGGTCGTTACTTAAGTTTAGAGTAAGTGAAACAGATACGTTCTCTGGTGTAGTCTGACCCACAGTGTTTTGGCACACTTAATTGAAATGCTGGGATTGTATGTCCAATACACAGTGACTTAACGGCAGTAGTTACAGCTTGCATGGCCTTGTCAAAGTGACCACATACAGAAAGACTCCAACGCTGTTATTTTATCGTTGGTACTTCCCAGACTGTTTGAAACAGATATGTTAGACTTGTTGTGAGGCAGAACCACAGTTTTCCTATGTGTCAGGTAGGCGACCTCAATAGGCCCGACAGCGGATCTGTTTCTTTGGACAGAGCCATGCTAGCCAGACCTACCGGCATACACTCATTAAGCTATGCTAGGCTACATTTGCCTAACTAATTCCCTACATCGCTAACTGTTTCAATGTTCAGTAATAACATTGATATCGACCATTCTGTCTCACTGTGTGTAAGCAGGAACATATCTTATTTCCCCAAAAGTTTTACTGTCGTTTCAGTGTGTTATGGAATTTGTTGTCAATCCGGCACACACGTTTCAGAGACGACATTTCTTCAACTGTTTAGTTGAGTGCAGTAGATAATAAACTTACATAATGTTTGTGTGTTGTTGTATTTATGTTCCTAAATAATTGCTCAGCACAGTAGTGTTTGATCAGTTTGTTGTTGTGCCCGTCTGTTGGGTTGAAGTGGAGTGATCTCCAGGCTTTCCACAGTTAGTTAGTCCTCTCCCTCCCAGGCCGCGGGGCGCCCATCAAGCCCCAACAGAGAGGACATATGTCCGGGGTAATCAGCTGTGAAAGAACCACACTCTGGATCTCTCTGTAGGGAGCTCTGGCTGTCTCTGTTTCTGCCTGTCTCTCTGTCTGTCTGTATCTCTCTGTAGGGAGCTCTGGCTGTCTCTGTTTCTGCCTGTCTGGCAGACTGGATCTGTCTGTCTGTCTGGCTGGATCTCTCTGTAGGGAGCTCTGGCTGTGTCTGTTTCTGCCTGTCTGGCAGGCTGGATCTGTCTGTCTGTCTGGCTGGCTGGATCTCTCTGTAGGGAGCTCTGTCTGTCTCTGTTTCTGCCTGTCTGGCAGGCTGGATCTGCCTGTCTGGCAGGCTGGATCTGCCTGTCTGTCTGGCTGTTTCTGCCTGTCCGGCAGGCTGGATCTGCCCGTCTGTCTGTCTGTCTGTCTGTCTCTCTCTGTAGGGAGCTCCTTCACCTCTGTTTTAAAGTGGCTAATGGAATCACAGCTCTCCCGTTCAGAGCAGAGCCCGGGGGGCTCGCTGATTGGTGCTATGGAATATAGGGAAGTGTTACCGTCCAATCGCGTCGCATGCTCAGCAGAGGGGGGTTGTTGGTGGTGGGGGTGGGGGTGCTATATTCACACCGTGAAGCCTTGAGGGCCTCCACTCAGCTCCCTGTGTCTGAAGGGTATCCATGAAGGGGAGCAGCTTTGTTGCTTCCGCCTCTATCACCCCCCCCGCAGGCCGTCCCTGACGTCGGGCTGCTCCACCTCCACAGGTGATCACCGTGGGGGGGGGATGGGATAGGGTGGGGGGGGCGGGATCCTCCGCTCTGATCAGCCCGCCATGGGACTGCGTGGGGAGCTGTGCTGCGTCCAGCCCCGTCTGCAGCCATGGCACCTCTGTCCCCAGGCGAAGGGAGGCAGCTGGAATTAATTTCCCCTCACTGCCAGACTTGTCGTATACACACACACACACACACACGCCGACACTCTCTCACACACACACTCACCAGGGAGCGGGGCAGGCATGGAGCTGGTCCCGGATTTTATCGGAGGCGACAGCTCCTCACACTTGAGTGTTTGGATCACCTCAAGTAGCCGGGCTTTAAGGGGAAACGAGCGCTGCGCCACTACAAAGTCCAGATTCAGATTGACTGAGCCTGTCCCCGGGCCTGTGTGCCTGCCTGCCTGCCTGCCTGCCTGGTGCACTGCTTCAGCCCAGGCTGACAGAGAGCCACCGCCACCATCACCACTCTCCCCTCCGCAGCTTCTGGGATTGGCAGAGTGGGAGAGAGCGAGCAAGAGAGAGAGAGAGCGAGAGAGAGAGAGGAGGGAGAGACGAAGCGGAGACCACTTTGAAGTGAGAGAGAGAGTGGGGAAGGAGTGATGTGTCAGCCTTGGTTAGACGTGAGCATGGCATCAGAATATGCTTGGCACTAATATGGCAGCAGTATCTCTGTCTCTGCTTCCTGTCACTGTGGGCCACGCTCTCCTCCACCCCATACACTGTCACCCTGCATTAGGGAATAGGCTGAGGCCGACCCCTGTGTAGAATACATACCCTCCTCCTCCTCCTCGTCGCTCCTCTCCTCCCCTCTTCTCTCCTCGCCTCTTCCTCTCTTCTCTCTGCTCCTCGCTTCTTCTCCCATCTTCTCCTCACCTCTGCTCTTTTATCTTCTCCTCTCTTCTACCCTCCTATTTTCTCCTTTTTTCTTTCCCTCTTCTCTTCCTCTCCTTTTCCTTTTCCTCTCCTCCTCTTCTCCCCCTCCCTCTCCTCTCCTTCTCTCCCTCTCCTCATATCCCTCTCCTCTTCCTCTCCTCTTCCTTTCCTCTCCACCTTTCCCTTTCATCTTTTTCTCCTCCTTTCTCTCTCCTCTCCCTCTCCTCCTCGCCTCCTCTTCCACACCTCCTCTCCTCCCCCTCTTCCACACCTCCTCTCCTTCTCCCTCCCTCTCCTCTTCCTCTCCTCCTCTCCTCTCCCTCCCTCTTCCCCGTCCTGTGTACTCTGAGGTTCAGTCGTGGTATTAGACCAGTAATCCCACTTCATGGAGAAGCCAACCGCCACTTCCAATGCTGCACTGTGACATAGTCACTCTAAGGTCACACAGTCGGCCATCTTGCTTCTTTTTAATACATAGTATTAATCAAAGGAAATAAAAAATGCCCTTGAGTACCTACTCTCCATATGCTGTTAGAATGAGGATCTCTGTCGACATGGAGCATCATTATCAGTAAAAGAACATTGACAGGCTCACATAGAGGAAAGGAAAGGTCGTAGTTCACCCTTATTGCCCAAGGGCATACATAAAAACAATCTTTGTTTTTCCCAGATTAAAGATACTAATCAAGATGTATATCCGTCATGTCAAAGAAAACATCAAGGCCAAGGGTCCCTCGCTCCACTGTCGGCTAGTATTGATCAGGATCAATGTGCAATGCTGATATAATACACCGCACACACACACGCACGCACACACACACACACACACACACACACACACACACACACACACCTACACCTCCTCTTCTTGATGGGTGGGGCTCCTGTCTGGGTTCAGTGTGTGATTGGGGGGGGGGGGGGGGGGTAGGTGGTGAGCTTGTTAGCGTCCAGACATGGCCCCAGGGCAGCAGCCTGCTTTCCCCGCTGAGAGGAAGAGGCTCCGTCTCCTCCTCTTCCACACTGCGGCCCCCCAGCAGGGAGCGGGCGGCGGACTGATCCGCACGTCTGGGGTCCGGCTCTGTGGCTCCGGTCGGGATCAGGCTGTGGAGCGAGACTCGTCCTGCTAAAAGCGGGCCGGAACGGCGCCGGCACTCAGTGTACCCCCACACCGACACTTACACCACTGGCCCTGTGGCCCTACTTGTTTGATTCCCGTTTTATAAAAGTCTTCAGTCGGATGGAGGGAACTGGTTGAGATGGCAGGCGTCAGGCTGATGATTGGAATTAAGATGAACTTCTTCCTTCCAGGTGTGTTTGCCAAGTGTCGCTACATTTACTATGGGAAGCACTCAGAGGGAAACCGCTTCATCCGCAACGAGCAGCTGTGACGGACGGGCGGACGGACGGACAGACAGACGGACGCCCGGCCCGGCGAACAGACAGGGCGGGACTTCTCATTCCCATCTAAAGTTCTGTCTGTGTGACCCAGCGGGTCTGAAGTTCTGGACCAAAAAAAAGAATAGATTCCCTCGTGATTTAGATGTTTTAGATTGAAAAAGGAGAATGTTTTGTAAGTATTGAATCCCCCCCCCCTCCCCCTCTGGGCCTAACGGGGGACGCAGTGCTGTAGTCAGGCTATCAGTGAGCTGTGCCATGCCCCCTCCCCCCTCCTCTCTCTCTCTCACACACACTCTGTCGGCTCTCCTGTCAGCTCCATTCCCGGCTCCAGAGTGAGACCTGACAAGCAGATTGACATGATTGCCTGTAAGTAGCGGCAGCCCTCACAAGTCACACGCAAGGACACGGTCACACACACACACACACACACACACACACACACACACACACACACACACACACACACACACACACACAGGCGCAAACTGACACACAGACACTCAGGGATGCATGTGTAGAGTGGAAGAGAGAATGCACTTACACACACAGAAACAGCAACGTAGGGTCACACACACACAGACAGACACACACACACTCTGATGACAGACAAGAGCCTGTTCTGACAGCTACGGCAGCCATGATGGATCACCCATCCCTGGCCACCACTCACTAAAGTTGAAAGGTCACACCTGAGCCTGTGCAGTCTTTGTGTGTGTGTGTGTGTGTGTGTGTGTGTGTGTGTGTGTGTGTGTGAGTGTGTGTGTCAGTGTGGTGTGCCCGGTAGGTGGATCCTTTGTGTTGTTAATTGGGTAGCTTTACCTTTTTGTGGTCCCACGAGGAAAGTGAGCTACGCATTTTAACCTTGATAAGACCGAACACACAAACTCACACACTCACACACACACACACACACACAGACACACACACTCACACACTGCATAGGTTTAACACCGCATTTCTATTCCTCTCTCTCTCTCTCTCCCTCTCACTCTCTCTCTCTCTCTCTCTCTCTCTCTCTCTCTCACACTCTCTGTCTCTCTCTCAGCCAAGTCCAACAGTTGCACATAAAAAACAAAAATTATACACATACCGGGCACACAACACTCACACACACACACACACACACACACACACACACACACACACACACACACACACACACACACACACACACACACACACACACACACAAGG
>JAVQJS010160661.1:0-11507 GCA_036024795.1 Galaxias rostratus
TAGATAGATAGATAGATAGATAGATAGAAATATATGTAAATATTTATATTTTTTCCAATTGAATATCTTTTAAGAAGGAACTTGGAAGGAGCAACAAAAAGAATGGTCCCCAACAAGACATTGGAAAAGATTACTGGGAAAGTGTTTGGTTGGGTTTACAGGAAATGCCCGTGACCAATAGAACTGACTGCTGATCTACTGATACCACAGCATCTGTCCTTTCAATCTCTCCCTCACTGTTGTGTGTTATTTTCATCAACAGTTGGCCTCCTCTCTCCCTGCAATCACTGAGATCACGGAGTTCAATAAGTCCCCATTACTGGGCATTCAGTCAAATGAAAGGCTGTCAGTGATTATATTTCATTAGAGTAAGCACTGGGTTTGTGTTGTGTTCATCCTGAAATCAGCGTAACAGGACAGACACAATCGCTTGCAATTATAGGAAAGGCGAGAGCGGAAACAGTGGCAGCGTCAGATTTGAAGCTTCCCCAGGCAGAGGGAAACCTTGGCCCCCCTAACCTCACAGTGTAGAAGTATGGAAGGAGGACCCTATCTCCAGCCCCAATCCATTGTATGGTTCCTATCAAACTCCAACCGCCACCCAGCGCCCACCTCTGAACCCGCTCTGCAACACGAGACGGCTTAACACTGCCTGCAAAGTGGACTGTCAACATAATTCCACAAGCGATTCTTCTTCCTCTCGCTGGCCAAATCGTACACTTTTTTTTTTCTCCCCTCCACCTCCTCCTCCCAGGGAAACCTTAGCTTTGGCACCAAAGTCTTGTCACATGATCTCTCCCTTCACAAGTGCAGCTCCCTAGCAACACAGGGCTCTTTTTGGCTCTGATTTATTAGATGGGCCGTTTGTATATCTATATGTCTGCACACCTAGGGCCCAGAATATGTAATGCTCCATCGCTACACGCAAGACAAATTACTCTCATGATTAAAGAGGACGACTCGATGACAAATGAATGCTATTAAACCATAATTAAATCTTGCCCTTTCAGCACATGTATCTTATACGTCTCATTTGAGGGCTGTATGTTTAATATGCTCAAGGGGAATATGAGACGTATTGTGAAAGGAGACGTGTTGTGGGGCCAAGGTCTACCTCCATGAAAGAGTGAGGATCAGTCAAGACAAAAGGCGCCTTTATTTCAAACACCTGGGGGGAATAATGGTATTACGTCGATGCCATATGCAACATTATTGCATTTTATGTTTCAGCCAAACAACTCATAATATTGCTTTGATATGGCTAGACCTCAGTTTCATCATTTCAGTGCAGATGCGGCCGCGTGTAGGATTTTTTTAATAACTGCCTGTCAATCTACGAAACTAGCCCCACATTGCAGGAAGAGTCATAAAACAGGAGCAGAGGGAAATCAAGCAATATCTCCTTAGAGTTCACCCGCATTCAGACGTACACACACACACACACACACACACACACACACACACACACACACACACAAACACACACACACACACCACGATGACTGCACAGCTTCAACCATCAGAAAGCAAATAAATCTGCACTGCCCACATGTTCAAAATGTACCTGGCCTCCAGAGCCTTAAGGCAGAACATTTTTGAGCGTGTATTCAACATGAACTCATGGGACAACACCACTGTGCACATTTCAAATAGGACATCCAATATCATGCCCTAACTCAAGTACTAAATAAACTTTTATACAAAAATCCACCTTTGAATGGCACACTTATAGGAACAATCCATTGAGTCTCTGTGTATTCATGGTGTCACCCTTGAGGCCTAGGTCAGAGAGAGAACTGGAACGCCAGCCTCCAACCATCTGGTCGGGGCTGGGCCTCATCCGGTGGCATTAGCCCCCCTGCGTTCAATTTATTAGGGTGCTGCTGAGCCCCCTGCCTAAGGCCTGGGATTAGACAGATGTGGCTCTTTTCTTATCTAAGATTAGAACTGGGATAACGCAAAAGAACACCTTCTGCCATCCAAAGGTCAGGCAAAAAAAAGCGCAAAAACCATCCGTTCACTCTCTCTTGCCATGTATATAGATATGCTAGACAGAATTATCATTAAAGACAAGATTTGAAAATGTTTGGTTTTGTGAATATGGCTCGATACGTGTAATTACTTTGTGAAAGGTGAAGTCATAACAAAGACAGTGGAGATCTGCTCACATATATTGGCTGTTCCTTTGGGTATGGGCAGATAGGAGCCTACACTCCAGGCACGCCCCTGGTAGTGCCTCTTGCAGCGGCCACAGTCTGGTCCAGTGGTGTTGTGCTCGCACTCGCACGCCAGCTTCCCCTTGTCAAACATACAGCTGTTGGCATGCAGGTTGCATTTGCACCTGAGACAGGGGAGGGGGGGGGGGGGGAAGACCGAGAAAAGTGGGTAAACATTCATCAGGGTGGACTCCTTAAATCAAGAACCTCCAAAAGGGAATACACAAAGAGTGTCCTTGCTGTTTTATCTGGCACCTTTCTGTTTGACTTCCAACAGGCTAAAGTGAATTCCTAGTGGGTTGTCTGCCTTAGATTGCACCATCACAGAGCTTCATTATATGGCTCTTGAAAAAAAAAAACAAGGGCTCATTTGTAGCTCCCCCCGTGGAGAGAGAAGAGCCGCAAATAAGGTCACATTCGCCACTCGAAAACGCTAAATGAAAGGAGCTCTGTAACGTGTCCTAATTGAGCACAAAACAGGGAGTGGAACAGAGAGTTAATAGTTTGAGGAGATGCCAGGCAGCCAACGAATTCTCTGTCTCTTTCCCTCTCTCTCTCTCTATCTCTCTCTCTCTCTCTCTCTCTCTCTCTCTCTCTTTCTCTCACTCACTCACTCTCTTCTCTCTGTTCTGGCTCTCTCATTCTCTCTCCCCCCCACCTCCTCTCTCTCTCGCTCTCTCTTCAAAGCGACTGTGATGTGTGGCGAGAGAACCTGCAGGCAGGAGGCCCTACTGGTCGGGGGCGTTGGTTTATTAGGCCGAGCCGAGGCTTAGTTGACAGATGTTGGAGACTGAGAAGTGAGGTGAGCTGACGGCTCCGGGTGGATCCGCACACCACTGTTTAGTCAACACGGGGGAAAAAAACGCACCACATTTTTTTTTAACGGCTATTGGAAAAGAACGGACAGCATTTTGAGACACTCTTACAGCAAGGGTTGAGGTTAAGAGGCTTGGATGGACAAGGAGTGGATGGTGTAAAATGTTGGTATACTAGGAGTAGGGCAGAGGCCTTTTTTTTCATTGGGAGGTGCAGGGGGTTGTATATCTTGGAGGAACATAAAGCCAACTAATGGACTGGATAAAGTCAACATAGTTACGCAGCAATCAATATGGAAGAAAGAATAAAGGGTACATAGGCAGGATAGCTACCAGCTATTCCTAGGGTTACCTGAGACCTAGCGGTTTCATATCGCATACATATTCCAAATATAGTTCCCCACTCGGAGGGAGGTAAGAGGTTAGAAACGACGACCTCTGTCTCTCTGGGTGAGGCTGAGGCGGTGGGGGAGGGGGCGCCTATCGAGTAGATCTGACACTGTAGCCATTCTCTCCCTGGGGGCCCTCGGGCCTGCTCCTGGTTTCATATCAAGCCTGTGTTTGTTTTTGTGGCGTGCCTCCGAAAGAAATATTTCTCCCATTTGAGACCTAAGTGGTAGAGATCTGCTGCCAAGCTCCCGGGCGAACATGAGCCAGAGGAATTACCGAAGCAGTCAGAAATACATCTATTCTAATTGACTTCCTGGCCTGCGTGGCATCTCTCATGAATGATAGATAACTGCGGGAAAGTGGGCAAAACAATACCCTGCTCTGCTGGGCTGGATGGCAGGAAACACAACATTGTGGTCAGTCACTGATGTCCAGGCAGGTAATAATGGACACAAGCACACTGTCATTCCATGCCCTACCATATACATGCACTTGAAACTTTGGAGAGGGCCGGGAACCCAGTCTGTCAGTGTGCGTGCCTATGTGTGTGCGTCCGTGCGTGCATGCGTGTGTGCATGTCATTGTGCTCAGCGCAGTTTGTGGTATCTGTCACTAAAGACATAACGGGCGATAAGCCCAGATTCAAGGAGAATAAATGCCGTTCCGAGTCTCGCCAAGCGTTCCCCACTGTCCCTAACTTTTGAAATCAATTAGAGCCTCTGCTCTATAATTAATGACTGGGTGTAGCTAGCCCCTGTGCCATGCAGACAGCACCGGCTCCCTCAAGTAAAGAGCAATGAGATTTGACCTTCCAGTTAATTAAAAACCAGCGGAATCAGGATCATCCGGCCGAACCCATGCGGCTCGCAGACCGACGTGGTGGAAGAGGACAGCGGACACGGGGGAGCTTCTCTGGGACGCCGCGCTTTTGCCGTGGGCATTGTCATATTGAAATCAGAGGGTCACATTTAGAGGCGGTCAGGTAGGTAAAGTCCCTTGATGACCAGCCTTTGAACTGGCACCATTACCAAAAACACATTTCATAAAGTTTTAACGACCTTTAATCCTCCTTTTTATCCTCTGTTCGGCCCCTCCAGCAGTATGTATTGTCCATTCTCTAAACTAGTGACCCTCCTCCCCGAAATGTCCCGTCCCCCCTCCCTGGTTCAAAGTCCTCTCCTTTTCTTCCCATGCTTTATCTTGGGCTAATGTCTACCGCTATGGGAGAGAAGGGAATTAGAGACGGGGGTAAGGGGTGGGTTTCTCCGCGGATTACACGGAACACATCACCCGAGGAGGGAATTGATGCTCTAAATAATTACAGGTGGAGCTTGTGACCTTCTTAAGTTATAAATGGCGACGAATGGAAACAAATCAAATGGGATGTAACAGTGGCGTTGTTGTCCTGCCAGGCTGCTAGGCCTAGGCAGACGGACTATAAATAGGGCATCTTCGGCAGGAGGCGTGAGTCAAAAGAAAGTTGGGGGCTACTTAGCATCCAGCCTCCGGTCCACGGCGGCATCCGTAGTCTGTTTGTCACTCTGTGTACGGCCTGACCTTGATAACTCTGGGCCGCCTCACGCAGAGCTGACAGGCTCAGTGATTTCTCTTCCGTGTGACAGCCTCGAAAATCCCTGATTCGAGACGGCAAACGCAGCTTTTCTTTTAACGAGGGCAGCACTGAACTCGTTGAGGAAGAGGCCCCGGCGTCGCCACGGGACAAAGGCGACACATGCTGTAAAAACACTCTGCTTGAATTCCGAGGAACATATTTGAAAGTACATAGTGTTTCTTAATTAAATCGATTTCTGTTCTCGCAGGCCAGGACTCCGGGCCACGGGAGCTATATTTGGAAATAAAAAAAATAAAACCATGCGCACTGTTCAGGCAAATGGAATTGTATGCTATAGTGTAAAAACTGCAGAAGATATGGGAAAAGCCATTCCCTTGGACTGAGAATACTCCATTTTACCGTGTATGTACCACGAAAATAAAACAAATACTCAAGATGGGCCATCACTTAGCTGAATTAATAAAGCGTACGGTTTAATAGAGCTAAGCAGGCACAAATGAATGTTCATCACCCTGGCAGCATTTACAGTAAGCGAGCATATTCTGTTGAGAGGGGGGGACATATTTGCAGAAGTCAAATGATCTTTGTCACCGTTTAGTACATCCCCGAGGTAATTTATTCTGAACGCTGCGCAGACATAACTACGGCTGGTTGCATTATCTCCCAGACATGCAACAAGAAATGAATACATAGCTGGGAAATTATACAGTCTACTGAGCCAAACCAACCCATCAGTATAACGACTGTCTGGAGTGATGTTGGGCTAATTGGGACTCACAGCACACAAAGAGGAGATTAAGTTTGCCGGCTTTCCGCGTCTAAACCATTATGATGGAACTTTCTTGATTTCACACTGAAATATTACCAGGCATTTCACTGCATTCCGATGCTTTCATCTCGCCCGCTAAGAAGTAGATCCAAAGGCCTCACATCTGATTCCCCCTAGAGCAACCTGGCCAGCCCATAGTGCACTACAGTAAGTCCACACTTTGAGTTGTAATGCAGGTTCCATGCTGCACATACAGACGGAGAGTTTCTGGGAAACTTTTTGCTGAACCCTCTCATATCCTGTCAGAAGAGATGAAGGGGCTTTGAGAGAGTAAACTTTAGCCCAGCTGAATTTGGAGATCAATGTCGGTGCGCTGCCTTTCGGACCCACAGTGACATATCAAGACCTTACGGGGAAGACAGATTCTTTTTGAAGTCTTGCGAGCACTGGGCTACAGTGGAGGGGTGTAATCTAGAAAAATCAGCTGAGCGGTTTACCAAAGGGCTGGGCAGCCTGTCGTCGATGTTGACAAGAGGTGTGACTATTGTGAAGTCCAACGCAGGCCCCTGGCAGGTTGCAGCTTCTACTCAAACAAGCACATTCCAAACTTATTCTGTGACAACTGAACTCGTTAACCAATAAGGCACTAGCAGGAAATGTTGCCCAACATCAAAAAGAGGTCTGGAAGGATCATTGATATATTCAGCTTGATTAAAAAGGTAAACGTGTCCTTTGTAGTGTTTCTTTCTTTTTGTGTGGGTAGAAAAATGCAATATTCTTCAATTCAGTGGTGTGATTATGTTTTGGCATTGTGATTCCACACGTTAATTCAGTGAGCACCAGTGCTTCAAACAAACAGAGCCTATAGAACAGCCTCGATTTCCATTCAATCAGAATGAGAGCGCATAGCCAAGCAATAACTAAGGTGACTGTAGCAGTCAAGGCCACGCAGCCTGTGCAGACAAATGCAACCATGGCTCGGCCTGAGCTCAGGAGAGCAATTTGGCACAGCACCTCACAAAACAAATACGCTTACAATCATATTTCATGTTCCGTGCGCTGAGGACTTTGCTGCTCACATACAATCGTACACATCCCAAGGTTATCTAACTATGTCTTTTACATGCCTTTTTCAGTCAATGGATTTTTCATGATGGCAAAAAAAAAAAAAACTGGTCTTGTTCAAAGAGAGCTGTGTGTGTTGTGACTTTTGAAAAGGTAGTCTGCCCCACAACATTATGATGATAGCTCGGGAGGATACAATTGTGTTTTGTATCAACAGGCAGACCTATGAAGAAGAGCCTTTGGCTGATATACGGACTTTGATGGCCTCACTTGTTCACTTTTTTTCAAGTTTGGGGGGAACATTGAAACTTTTGATGAGGACACTCGTCAGATCTCACCTCGTCACGTCGGGTTGTGCCACCGTGAAATTGAAGAGTCCGATTAGGTTTGTTTTCATTCTCTACACTGTGGCCAATTTTTTTGTCATCCGTCTGGGTGTAATGTAATACATCGACAGCAAATTGTTTGCGTCTCACCTCTAAATATAAAGTAGCCCCGCCAGGGTTTTTCCTAAATTGACGGAGAAATATTTGGAATGCATCTCAAGTTAATTCTCTCGTGCTCCAATTTTCCGGTGTGGCAAAATGAAATTTGAATGTGCGTGGCCAGTGTCGCTGGGAACCGTGCGAGTGATTTGTTTCAATGACAGGGCCTGTTATAGAGGTGGTGTATTGATGTAGTCATACAGTACGGTAATGTATACCCCCCCACCCCCACCCATCACTGTGGAAGGCATCCTCATTCTCACAGTGAAAACCACAACAAAACAAGGCAGGGAGCAGTGAGGGGTGGACGACTGGGAGGAGATATTTACATGGAAATTACTGGTTTGTCTCTGGATTCATAGTCTCTCTAACTCATTCTCGGTCTCTCTTTGTGGTGTGTGAGTGTGTGTGTGTGTTTGTGTGTGTGTGTGTGTGTGTGTGTGTGTGTGTGTGTGTGTGTGTGTGTGTGTGTGTGTGTGTGTGTGTGTGTGGAGAGGGGCGGGTTGGGTGTTTGCGTTTGTGAGAAATATAGATAGGAAAAAAAATATTTACATGTTGGAAATGTTGAAAGCATCCTCCTCCCATACTAATAAGTAGAATTCCGAAACATTCCCTGTGCCTTTGGAAATTCAGTAACTTTTGACTAAATTCAGGATAAACAGTCCATAGTCTATGGATAAACAAGGTCCCTGTCATTTCAATGGCAAGGAAACAAAGAATTATACTGATGAGAAAAACCACATGCGTGCAGTCAACAAGGCCATGACGGTTGCGCACCATCCTACAGTAGCACTTGTGGAGAAAATATTACATGTTGATGTTGGTATTTATGGCCAGACCTCAAGGGAGACTTTATGTTGATGTACTTCCTCCACACACCCATTCATTATTTACAAAGAATACCCGGGCCTTAATGAGAGCTAATTAAACATCAGAGGCTGGGAGATGATTGGCAGAGAACATTGCCAAGTGAGACACACATCTGTTGGGAGATAAACGAGCATTCCCGGGGACCAGAAGGGGGACCCACAATGGCAGCGTGGCAGTGCCAGGAGTCATTTGAACCTACACTTGAACCTGGCTCCCTAGCACTGTCAATCAAGCTGGCAATGGTTGTCACGGTTCATGGAGCAAACGCTGGAAGACGCATGGGCTGGTGAAAGGACAATTAATTCATGTTAGTGGGTGTGTATATATGTGTGTGTGTGTGTGTGTGTGTGTGTGTGTGTGTGTGTGTGTGTGTGCGTTTGCTCATATCTTTTTTTCTATTTAAACACAGATGACACAAACAAATTGCAGCAGAGAAATAACCTGTGTGATTGGGTTTGGAAATCAAATGGTCCTTTCCTCAGCCCTCTTATTCTTGCACGCACACAACCCTTTTTTCTTCATCACCCTTTTTTACGTCTCACTCTGGACAACAATGAGAAACGGACGTCTCTTTCAGCTGGTTTTAATAAAGTTATCTGTTGTGTCTTTAGTGCAGTACCAACACTTTCTGTTCTTTGGATGTAATAAGAAACAGACTTAAAACCTTGGTTCTTTGGCATATAAACCAGATAATGTTCATACTGAGTCGTGACTGACTCTTCAAAAACAACCTTGACTATTAATTATATCCTACATGCCTGTTCCAACTGGGTAAATAGGATAAGTATTGTAAGCACAGGGACAGAATGAAATCCTTTGATCAGGATCCCCGATGTCGGCATTGACGGCCCCAGTGTTTTGCTTAGCCCAGCGTTTCTTTTGTAGGCCACCACATACAGCTCGTTGGAGCCTGTGCCCCCGTACCCATCAATCTGGCTGTGCTGCACACAGTGTGACACCTCGCTCTGCTGAGTGAGCCCATCCGTATGTGGGAGGGTGTTGGGGCTGCGGGAGCCATGCTGTAAACATGTGTCAGGGCCACTTCTTCCCCGACTGCTCTCATTCTGTCAGCGCGCCGGTGCCGGGAGCAGGTGGCTCGCACGTTCACTCCGGCAGAATGCGACGGCCTAAAGAGAATCTTCAATTAGAACAAAGCCTCAGACACGGATCCTGTCAGAGAGCCAGCGGGGCTGCGGTGTTCCAACCTGGTGGGCTTTTCCTGAGGACACCACACACTTTGGATGGCTGGAGATTGTTCCTGCAGGCCATCACTTCGCTTCCCGCCCAACACAACTCTGTTCCTCATTAGAGTTTTGTTAGTCCCCCTTATGCTAGTGTCTCAAACTGCATTTGGAGAATAAATAAGATACAGGCCACAAGACATCTTGTTTCAGACTAACGCACAGTATGGTGGACTAACAAAACTCTAATGTTCTAGACCTTTCTCTCTATTTTTCTCTCCTTCTCTCTGGATCTGGGCGAGGGTTTTTTTCAGGCGTGTGTGCTGAGTGACTATGCTTGTGTGTGTGTTTGTAGGTGTGTGTTTGTGTGTGTGTGTGTGTGTGTGTGTGTGTGTGTGTGTGTGTGTGTGTGTGCGTGCGTGCGTGCGTGCTTGTGTGCGTGTATGAGCGTGTGTGTGTATGACAGCCGAAGAGACAGTGTGCCAGAGAAGGGTAGCAAGTCAGCCCGTCACTGGACCCACCATTAAATAAGCTTACAGTGGGAGGGGGTGGCCCTACCCTGTCCTGGGTTTCTATGGGGACCGTGACATTGGTTCAAATAGAAAAGTAAATGTAGCAGATCTCATTTCTCATTTAGAACACTAGCAAGGATTCGCTTCCTACCAAGCTATGTGTCCCCTTTAGCAGGACATAGTGTGCTGTAGTGGTGGTGGTGTGTGTGGATGTTTGCGTGCGTTTTTCTTACAGTTTCCTTACCCTGAAATTACACCTAGCATAGACCCACAAAGTTAATAATCTATTATCCTTTAAATTTTGCAATTTGATCCAAACCAATGTCTTTCCTAACCTAATTTAGTCACCTATACTGTAGATAGCCATCCAGTTTTGTAAGTTTGCCAACATAATGAGATAGGGATAGTTGAGGCAATAGAAATAAATCAGAAACTATGCCATAAGGTCCTTGTCTTATAAAGTGGTGTGGAGCATAGTTCATTAATCTGGTGTGCTACACAAATGTAATTGTAACAGGATTATTTTCCACTGTTTCCCAGAACCTGCAAGAAAGGAATAATACTATAACGTAAGTACAGGCGAGCACATACACGTACACATGACCTCATACATGACATTTAAAGGCTACAAAAAGTCAAATCATTGAAAATGTTGTGTTTTGTTAGAGAGCAAAATGTGCTGAAATTGTGCATGAACAAAGCTATCCTTCATAAGAGTTAGTGCCATTCCTGGATTGATGATTATTAATTTTAGTGGAGTGTTGTGTCTGACAGCAGTGAAATTGATGGTGGTGTTAGGTTCCAGCATAGGCCGTACTCCATTTTCAAACTTCAGTTTGACACAGGTTTCAGTCAAGCAACAGGGAATTGTAGAGCAATAGTGGATTTATTGGATAGCTTTTCCCTGGGTCCCACGGGCTCACATTCTAAAAACAAATAGAGGCATTCATTTGACACATCCAACTGGTGTGACCATTCTCTCTCAAAGAGCAGCATGTACATGCCAATCACGCGAGGGGGGTGTGGGGTGTGGGGGGGTTGAGCGGGGGAGTTAAGGGCGGAGATGTTAAAGGGGTGCGGGGGGAGATGACGAAGAGTTAGATGCAGGAAGTCAGAGGGAGGGAATGACTCGTCCTGAGCGAATTCCCGTTCACAATCCCCCCCCTTCTCCTTCTCTCACTTCCTCTCCCACTCCATCAGAAACCCCCTCCCTATTGTCCTCTCACAGTTCAGCTGTTGCACATCTTCCTCTTATCTCCTCCGTGGACTTTCCATTGTCCTGCTGTGCACGCCGCTCCCTTCGCATCGCCACAGCTGTCGCCGCCACTCCTTAACGGGCGCTCTCTCCTGATTTCTTTCCCTCTGTCTCCCCCTTCTCCGTTACACTTTCTCTTTCTGTCTCTCTCTCTCTTTCTCTATCTGTCTCGTTGCTCTTTTCCTATTTGTCTTTCTCCCTCCCAAACATACAGAGTTCTTTCATCCAGGTTCACTCCCTCTCGATTCCCTCCCTCCCTCTCTCTCTCTCTCTCTCTCTCACACACACACACACACACACACACACACACACACACACACACACACACACACACACACACACACACACACACACACTTCGGCGAGCAGGCTTGTAG
>JAVQJS010160815.1:0-17745 GCA_036024795.1 Galaxias rostratus
ACATCTTTGAGTTGTAAATTTTAAATAATTAAAAACAAAGTTTAAATGTTAACCACCCCCCCCCCCCCAAAACCAAGGAAAATAAATCAAATAATTTATAATTTTTTTTGCCTTTGCAGTAGTTTTTTTTTTTCAAATAAATACCAATAACAGGATTCAGTGCCTACAAGCATTTATGGGATTGAACCAATCTCAAAAGCTGAACTGGTACGCAATCCTATCAAACATAATATTTAGGTTGACAACTGGCATGACTTCACTGCATACAGGATAACCAAATGACAAATGGATAATATCTCTGATACCCAACAAATGATGACTAAATGCCAATTAATAGTCCTGCATAAAGGGAAAACCCGTTAGGTAACCCTTTGAGAATGGATCGTGATTACTGATCGCACAGGATGTTTGTGTCAATGGAATAACATTTTGGAATTGCACATGTAATTGGCCAGCAGGAGGACACAGTCTATATAATGTTTGACTGGTTACCGTATGACAGGACCAGATAGAACTAGATTGAGCCGTCTGTGTTACTTTCACAAATACAGCCTCTATACTTAATTTTTTATATGCTAAATCTGCATCAACACATCGCCAATGCGGATTACTAACATCCTTTATTGTTGATAATCAATTTATTTAAACATGACACGTTTGTCTAAGTGATCATAATTAGTTTCAATGGGAAGAAATTCAAAACTATATTTATACAGCTCGTCAAATCAAGCCCATCCTTCCACTTATTTTGATCCTCCAGCCCAAGCATGCTCTTCTCTACAACAGTTCTAGGTTTCATCTGTTTCACATTGTCATGAGCTTTTCAGATGCCTTACAGTTGGTGTGCTTAAGAAGACACATCTTTGAAGTCTGGCCTCATTACGACTTGATCAAATGTATAGAGTTAGCAAAAAAATGTACTAGGTACAGAGTATGTGATCTGAATGTACATGAAGTAAGGCACTGTTTGAGCAAGACCATCAGACAGCATAGGAGGTGGAACGTTGAAACACATGTACATAGCAAATTTCTTGGTCTGTCAGGCATTTACGTGGAAAAGTTTCAGAGTTTGCAGGAGTTGGCCTGAGACACTTTGGAACTGGTTCTTCTGTTAAGGGAACGACAGATGTAAGCTCCAGCGTCCATTACCTTAGCCAGGTCCACACCCTAAAACAGGAAGTAAATCCAACTGGTATGTACATTTACTCTACAAAATGGACTGTATACAGACATTTGGAGAAATTTTTTTGTTGTTAAAATAAATTAAGGAAGTGAAAACATTTGGAGTCTTACTGTTTGAATACCCAGTCCATGTAGCATGTAGACCACATCTTCAGTAGCCACATTACCTGAAGCACCCTTTGCATATGGACAACCACCCAGTCCCGCTACGGATGAATCTACCACACTGATACCCATCTGGAAAATAAAGGTCATCCACATCCAGTTTTACAGGATTAAGCTTCAGTTGCAACTGTTACAAGCCTTTTGTTCTCCTTGAGCTTCCAGTCAGTTCTAACCTGCAGGGCGACAAGGATGTTTGCCAAAGCCTGCCCGTAGGTATCGTGGCAGTGGACAGCCAGAGCACTGACTGGCACCTCCTGGCTTACTGCCTCCAACATCTCAATCATGCCCCCTGGAGTGCCCACTCCTATGGTGTCCCCCAGAGAGATTTCGTAGCAGCCCATGGAGTACAGGCGCTTAGCTACCTGTGTGGGGAGAAAGTACAAAAGAAATGCCTAACTCACTAAAAATAAATGACTGGGATGGAATACAATTTTTTTTATGAGTTTGAGGCTTTAATCTCTTGGTTAAACCACGGAAACTGACCTGGGCTACTTTGTCAGGTGCAACATTCCCTTCATATGGGCATCCCAGCACACATGACACATACCTGCAAAAAGAAAGGGAGAGCTACTTACACTAGAACCACCAATAAGTGTATATACTGGGCAGGGGCAACCTAGTTACAGCCAAATTGAGGTAGAACGTGTAGCTTCCCAATCTCAAGTCCCAGCAGTGTGTGTAGTGTGGGGCAATGTATGTGTACGTTGAAATACACTGCTTAGTCACAAGAACTCGTCTATCCAGATAGTTAAATAAGGCAGGGCAGTCTGCTGACGCTCAGTTGATGTTACGCAATATTCAGACCAGTTTGCATGCTGGAACCTACATTTAGCAAACACCATTATGACCGTCCTTACCCCCTGACTGGTACACCAGCTTCTTTGGCTGCCTTGGTGACCTCCTCAAAGCGTTGTAAGCTCTCTTCGACTGAGCAGTTGATATTCTTCTTACTAAAAAGTTCTGACGCAGCACCAAATATGGCCACTTCAGAGGCACCCGCTTTGACCTATCCAAATAATTTGGCAAACTGTGATATCTTGCTGATTAAAATACTAGTGTACAGTTAAATCCTTTTAGAATTAAAACAGCGGATGCCTAAATACTAAAAATTATGCACCTTATCAACAGTAAAGCAGAGAGGCTATAATAACACAAGTTGTCTCTGACACTGACCTTCACTATACCTGAAAGGCGCTTGATGCACAGCATACCATTGAAGAAAATGTCTTCACTTAAATGGGCTGAATTTGAAATATTGGACAGGGATTTCTAAGGATAGGTGCATGCAAGTCCTGGTATGTCTACCTTTGGTCTATCTATCTACCTAGAAATACAATTTTAAATAATAAAACAGAGTAACTTAGCCAACAAAAACAACGCAAC
The DNA here is from genome assembly GCA_036024795.1 of Galaxias rostratus. Classification (NCBI taxonomy): domain Eukaryota; kingdom Metazoa; phylum Chordata; class Actinopteri; order Galaxiiformes; family Galaxiidae; genus Galaxias; species Galaxias rostratus. The sequence continues at coordinate 2,731 of JAVQJS010160815.1, forward strand.
TTTCCGTCTTTGCTAATGCGCCAACATGAGAGCCATTGCATTATATGGCAATCATTTGTTTCATTGAGTGCTAGGCTCTTTGGCAAATGTGTAAAACCAGACACAATGATGTGATTTCCAAAAACAACTTAAATGATAAAATGCCAACTAATTATGTCCTGCCATTATTACATGATGTATTATAAACATTTGGATATAATTCATGGAATAGTAGACATTTAACTATTAAAACATGATTTTTGAGGGCAACTAGTGTTTCAGTACTTACAGCAGCCTGGAAGCCCTTGAGGTTTGGAGTCAGTACTGGGTAAGATACACCATGCTTCCTTTGGATACCTTTCATCACCTCCACCTGGTCTGCCATCTGACAGGAAAGTGGTACATTTTAAACAATTAGTTAAACATAAGCAACCATTAATTTCTATTGCTCCACATGTTCTATAATCTTAATACAGTCATATTATGGCGAATAAACATTTCACTACTTTGGAGGTTTAAGATTATTTCCATGTTCCCATTCAAACGGGTAGGGGGAACACATAATTACTCAAAATGAATGTGAAAACTAACTGGACGAGGCATGACAACTCCAGGAGAAATGTTAATAAAGTAACACACAAAATAGAAAACTATTTAATTAGAGGTATGCTATAAGTCTTAAAGACAACCAAGAAGCACAGCATCTCACCTGTGGAACCCATTTTGGAGACACAAAGCTGGTGGCTTCAATGACGGGGAGTCCTGCTTCTGAAAGCATGTTAATCAGGTGGATTTTGGTCTCAGCTGGGACAATTGTCTAGGGGTGAGAAGAGCAACACGCACGCACACACACACACACACACACACTAATAATAGAGATGTTTTCTAGTGGTGCCCTTTATGACAGCTCTACGATTATGAACTGAGTATACAACAAATATCTGTAAAACACTAAAATGCCCAGGTTTTTAACATTTACTACCAAATTGTCCCATTTTTCACCAGTTAAGATACCACTAATGCTTAGAATATCATAACAGTTATACTTGTTTTTAGCTCTTACATTGACATGTTTTGTCCCACTTACTGTCTCCAAACCAAATCAAAAAACATAAAACATTTAAAACCCCTCTAAATTCAATAAAGATGTGTTTTTGTCAAAGCTGTTTCAGTGATGCTTATGGGTGCATAGGTGCACTTGCCTGAATGTGTGGTACACTCAAAGGGTCTCAGTATGGGTGTTTGAAAACATAGTCACCCTAAACAACTTGTAATGGCTACACATTGAAATTCATACCTTCTCATTCTGAAGGCCATCTCTGGGTCCGACCTCCACTATTTTCACTCTCTTTGGGAGGGTCTTCTGTGCAGAGACACCAACCTGTTGAACAGAGCAATAATGGACAGAACAAACAAGTAGATTATGCATGCGCGCGCACACACGCACATACACACACACACTGCCTAGTATTCAGATTAGTGATCATATACTGATTCAAATTGAGTGGCTCCTATTTCATTTATTACTTAAAATTGAATGTGCCTTTGGATTATGAAAATCCATCGGATTTCTACTCCCCTAATCAAGAGGAAATGTTCCATGGCATAGTATTACGCCAAACCTTTTAGGTACAAAAGGTTCACCAATTGAGTAATCGGTTGCTCTTAATGTAATGTTGTCATTATGATACCTGATATTATATAATTTGTCTGGGGGGGGGGGGGGGGGACAAAAAAAGGTAGTATGTAGGCAATTACACAACAATTTGAAAAACAAGTCAAGCAAGTAGCCACGGCGATCGGAATAATTTCATTTAGTAATCATATACATTTATTCTGATGACTTCTTGATATCCTTGACTATCTAACACTGGTGAAAGGTTAGGTCCTATCTGGATGAATAGACTGAGAACTCGACCAGTCTGAACTGCACTTGTTAGCTTGTGATCACTGCCAACTGCAAGTTAAAGAGCTGTCTACTCAAACTACATGGAAAAAGTAAAGGAACAGAAAATAACGTCCGCAGAAAAATGTGAATTAAAAGGAATGCTCACTCACTGGTTTCGCCACTGCAGCTGAGCAACTCAAAGCTAGGCACTGAAGACCCATTCTAACGCCAAAACTGCCTCTGTTGACAATCTGCATGACAGTCGCCATGTTGGTTCGACTGAAGTGACGTAAAGTGTGCCCAAATAAAAATACAAGGTTAGAAGACAGATGGCGCCACCTAACGTCGTATTCAGGAAGAATGGTGGACACTGGACAGTAAATTATTAAATCTCAGCCTATCTTAATTTTTTTTAAATGATAACAAAACTTTATTCATACTTTTTGTCAAAGGTGAAACCGCATTCAATCAAATATACATCTATGACAAATGTTTACATCCAAAACAGTACTCAACATAGGCCTAGTGTTGAAGTTATCCTGCACCTTCGAATAGAGCAAAACGTTTCTTGAAATATAACTAGTAATGCCATATGGAGTAGCTGTGCTGCATTTATCTAATATTTTGTTCATATATTTGATAGTGTAAATACATTATTAATATAGATTTAAATCATGTTTGCTTTTTCCGTTTATGCACGCACGCACGCACACACACACGCGCGCACACACGCACACACACACACACACACACACACACACACACACACACACACACACACACACACACACACACACACACACACAGAGAAAACGTTTCACTGCAGATCCTCATCACTGTCATCCACTTCCTGGATTATGAGGTCAGCTCCTGAATCTTCTGCTAGATCATCGTCGTCGTCTGTCACAAGCCACGGCATTTGGGTGTCACCCTCCTCTTCCCCATCAACCCCCAGTAACAAAGCAGGCTCATTGGAGTCTACTAGACTGTCCACGGGAATGTCCTCACAACCAGTTTCCTGGATACAATCCGTACACATGCGGTATCGTCGTGAGCCTTCACACACCACATGTCCACTGTCTTCCATTAGCTGACATTTACACTTCCTGCAGACCAGTTTACGAGCTTGATGGATCTATGAAAACATAAACTCATGTCAGAATGTAAAATCTTTTAGTTACAAACCCTTTCTATCTCAAAGATTTTTTAAACTGTGGATCCAATCAAATAGCTGAGCAGGACACCAACTTTAAAAGTTATACCAGTATACATGTGTACACTATTCCTGTGTCAACTTACCGTCTCAAAGTGGCTGCGGAGATGCTCCAGCCGGGTAAAACGCTTGTTGCAGGCTTGGCATGGATATGGCCTTTCTCCGGTGTGACAGCGCAGGTGTCTCTTAAGGTCTGCTTTTCTCTTTACCGTGTGTGTGCAGAATGGACATTTAAAGCGCATGGTGGGGTTGGAGTCTGTGTGATGAGGTAAGAAACAAATATATTTAAAAGAAATTAGAAACTTCCAGAATTAGTGTATTTACTTATTATCATGATGATGATCTGGTGTAGGCCACGTATCAAATGAGCAATCTCCTTTTGCTTTGATTAACAATTACAATACCTAATTGTAATCACAATGGCATTTCATCTAAACTCACCTTTGCTAAAGACTCCAACAACACCTAGTATGGTTGGAAGCGTAGCATACAGCTCTTCTGCTTTTTCCGCCTTTTGAACCTCTGAGGCCTTATGCTGTGTAGAGGAACGAGTGCCGTAGGGAGTTTTCCTCTTGTAAACCCCTTTTCCCTGTCTGCGTGCCGGAATGGGTAACGTGAACAAGGGGTCATCTGTGTCTTGTATTTCGTCTATGTCAGCATTTTGCTGCTGGTTGAGTTCAGATGCGCTGTCTGGGTCCACTCTGTGGCTAGAAGCTCTAGAGTGTAGCTCTAGATCCTTCACTGTTTGAGGCCTGGAGTTGTCATGAGTCCAGAGGGCCGGTGGTGGGCTAACAGAGCAGGGCGCTTGCTGATCTGTCATGTCCTCCCCAGCTCCCCGAGACAGGCTACTGCTTTCAGATATACTGAGGTAACGGTGGCTGTCTACCTCCTTGGCACTGATGTCCAAAGAGGACTTTATGAAGTCCTTGCAGTAGCTGATTATGTTGTTCATCTGGAGGTAGCTAGCAGCTGACATTACTTCAATCACATTGTGGCTTGAGAGATCTAGGTGGCCTGAGTATATAAAGTCCAAGATGACAGTGAATGTTCCTGGGCTAAAGACATCAAAGGAGGCGCTAACAGATTCTGCCAGTTCCTCAACCAAACCTTCTGCCCCCTGGGACAGCAGCATGCGGAAGTAGCCACTGCTTGCAAACAGGACATTGCGGTGGGCCCTGAAGAGATGCCCTGCAACCAAAACAGTGCAATCACAGAACAGCTCTTGGTGCCTCTGCTGATTTAGCTGCTTTAGCAAGTTGTTTTGGTGAAACACTGTAATGTCAGAGGCGTTGAACCACCTCTGGACCTGACTGGAATACAAGAAACAGAATATTATAATTGGCCAGCTTCAAAAAGCACCATACACTGTGAATGACGGGTTATATAAGATTCAGTTTCCACTTTTCTAAAACAATGTTTAATCAGTCAACTCTCAAGTTTACATCCAGATAGTTTTCTGCAAGTCAACTCATGTTATATTTAGACTGTCATAGATAGTGTTTCGTTTTTAAAATTGCAATCTGAAGAAACACTATGTAATTCACTACTGCAGAATAGCCGTTAAAATACCCGGCAATGACATTTTCACAATGAACAAATAATTGACAAATGATTGTCAGTCATCATAAACTACTACAACTACAACTGTATACCTAGTTAAGATGTTCTGCTCTCAACAGGAAACGCACCCTTGTACGTTTGTATTTTGTATTTTACGTTTCCTCAGAACTTATTGACTTAAATTGTCCCCTATTTCCGCGATCTAGAAGAGGCAACTCAGAGGTAAAGCTCACAAAACGTCGTGCTGCGGTGTGAGTGGACGGCTGAGCCGTCAATCATTTTCCCCCCCACTGCGAACTGCTGCTGTTCCACACCCGACGGAGAACGGGTAACAAAACCCTGTTAATGAATTTACTCAATAACCCGATGAGCCAAATTAAATCCATTGACAAAAATTAATATGTGGTTGGCATTATTGCATTTACATGTACAATAACTGACTAGACTTAAGTTTGGAAGAAAAGCCATCGGAAATAAATTGTCTCAAAAAAATAAACCTCAAATTCTCTACAACTTAAGAGTGCAATCGTTTGCACTGACTATTTCCAATTTATTAAAGTGTAATTTGTGAAACTACCGTGTTTTTTTTTTGTTTTATAGTATATTCGCATATTTAATATGGGAGCATGTCCAACGGGGACGAGGAAGTGCTGCGCCCGTAACAGTGAAGGCCTGTTACACTAAAACACGTTGTATTCGCAATGTAAAGCTTACATATGGCTAAACAACACACTCACTTATTAAGAAACAAATACAATTTTAAGAATTTGTTTTTACTTTACACCTAGACTATTTCTCCTAATGTGGGTCGGAGCAATGAGAGAAAAGCGGACAGCAGCGTGAGAGCTGAGGGCAGAGCGCAGTAGTGCCTTGGAGAGACGCCCACTTTCACAGCTCCCGAGTCCCGCACAATGGAATATCCCACAGACAAGTAACTGCAATATCATACGAAATAGGCATGAGCTTGACAAAACTACGAATTTCGACACCCATATTTCTGCACACCCTATTTTGATCAGAAAACTAGGTCGAAGCATCGGGGCACATGAATGTAGAGATATTTTTTGCCTGCTCCTGTCCTACCCAGCGACTCTTTTCCAGGCATGAGATACATACAAGACCCGTTTACGCCCTATCCTACCCGTGCCCCTAATCTCGCAGATCCTACCCGAAAAATGTATCGATACTTACTGGTGACCAGATTCACCCGATGCCCGATAAACTTCATTATTTCCCATATTTGCCATAATTTCCATTTTGATAATGTTTATGGAAAGAAGTTATTTTATTCCTTCAGTTTAACATTCATTCACTTCCTCCTCAGCCCTTAAGACCGAAACCCGTTTGTAGACCAAAAAAAAGAGACTATGCTGACGTGGGTGGTTAACTGGGTGCCCGAGGGCCAAGAAGCCAGTTAAAGCCCTAGTGCCCTCATTTGAAATTAAAAAAGAATTAAGTTGGTGAATATAACCTAAGTTAAAATGGGTTGTAATTTGTGAATTTAAGAACAATGTTTTCTAAAATTGGGCTTTAAAAGTAAATCTGCTCCTAACTCCTTATTACAGCAATGTTGTCTGATAATGTGACCCAATGGAACGAACAAAGTGTCGAGGCCTTTTGAATCGTAACAAAGTCACTACTAAAATAGATATTAGACAAAATATTTTGTTTCCAAATATAAAATAAATTTATTACAACAGGCTTATTTAATTTGTACAAATGCCCATGATTATATATAGAAAAGACCAGAAAAACACAGACAACCTATACACTTTCCCGTATCTCGGAGCAGCAATCTGAAGATGAGGGTAGATTTGTAAAGTAGGCATATAACAGAGACAATTCTTAATATTGTAAATCATAACATTTTCGTGGTGTTCCTAAGTGTGAATGTGATTAATTACATTGAAAAACATCACGCGTTCCAATGGTCTCAGTAACGTGGAACACCTTGAAAGTGGGTTTGAGGCTTGAGATACATCAAGACAGCCTGGTCATTAGCACTGATCTAGTAGGATTATTGTTGTGAAACAGAACGTGAACTTGCAAGGTTTTGCTCTTCTTACATCGATTCCTAACATCAAGATGCTTTGCCGTTGGTGAATCCAGAGGGGTTCTTGGACTGCCAGCGCCACAAGTCCTCACCTTTGGAAGCAAAAATATCTGACGTAGAACAAAAACCATACAGTGGCACATATATTCCAATAAAGTTACCATACTGTTGTTCATGGATTTACATGACAGTTGTAATTGTGTACAGTACTTACACATTCTCTCCAGGTCAAAGTCAGCTTTCCAGCCCAGCTCCTTCATTGCCAGACGAGGATCGGCATAACAGGAGGCAATATCTCCTTCCCTCCGGGGGGCAATTTCATATGGAATCTGTAAATGCATACTCATTTAGAAAGGGATGAAGAGCTTTTGATTATATGAGTAAACAACTCCATACATCTATTCAGATAAAAGCTCATAAAATATCATATGCACGCTATGTTCGCCACCATACGTTTGCCATGTTTTCCAACTTCCTCTCAATAATTGCTTTAACTCTATGTAAAAGAGCAATGAGTACTGTTAACTTTGGCAGAGAAGGACAACTAAATTCCAGTTAAATTTTGTCTCATTCTAGAGTATTTAGGTTTAGCCTTACGTTTTACACCCTTGGTGCTTTACTCCTTTATTTAAAATTTGGTCTTATTCTATGCAAGCAAGCCCAAGTGAATTGTACAAAGGCATTTTATTTTATCTTCCTTTCCTCTAGGAAGAAAGATTCTGTTGTGGACACAGTTGAATCACTATCTGGCACCCTTTAAATGTAGTCTCCTCTGACATAGCTCATCTAGTTATTACTGTCACTCACCTCCTTCCCTGAGGCTTTCTCCATTGCTTTGACCATCTGGAGCACAGAGTAACCAGTGCCTGTTCCAAGATTGTAAACCTATGCACACAAACATTAAAACATTGACCAAAAAACTTCAAAAGTGCAAAAAACAAATGCAAAGATAAGTTGGTTCACAAGAAAAAGTAAAAAAAAAAGAGGAGGTACCTTGCAGCCACAGTCATCCTTCAGCTTTTTTAAGGCTGCTATGTGTCCTTTTGCCAGATCCACTACATGGATGTAATCTCTTACTCCTAAAGCAAGAATGAGGCTAATCTATCATTTGAGGCCTTGGTAATTCAGGCTGGTTATACTATAAACCGCCACCAGCGCAAAATATACGAGACATACTTGATTCACCATTACCTGTTCCATCAAGTGTGTTGTAGTCATTTCCAAATACATTTAGATGTTTTCTTCTCCCAATTGCAACCTTACAAGCAAAAAGACAAATTAATTGTTAAGACTGAGCAATTAAATTATGGGATTGAACATAGTTTGAGGCAAGTGTTTTTGGGAGATGCTGTATTTTCTACCACATACCTGTGCAACGTATGGAAGCAGGTTGTTGGGTATTCCCTGAGGGTCTTCCCCTATGAGGCCAGAAGAGTGAGCCCCAATTGGATTAAAGTAACGCAGCAGCACTGCATTCCAGTCCTGACAACACGGGTACAGAGGTGAGAAAGGCAGCATCATTTGTCTGTTAACATACATGTTTTTCAGTTGTATGAGTGTGTTTGTGGACTGTGAAAATGCTTTAGTGAAATTCAGCACCTTCTCTGCTTTGCACTGGTCAACGATCATTTCCTCGATGAAGTACTTGGTCTTGCCATATGGGTTGGTGCAACCCCCTACCGGGTGCTGTTCATCAATCGGCAGATGCTGGGGATCTCCATACACTGTTGCTGAGCTGCTAAAGACCAGATTGTGCACCCCATGAACCTGCATTACCTGTGATACATGCAGATGCACAAACACAAGACACACACACACACACACACACACCACAGCCATTGAGACAGCAAACTAAAGCACACACATGACTAAGCAGACACATTTTTAGTAGTGGATTAAGAATGTATAAGCCACACACATAAAATAGAGGGCATGCTTTCTATATTACTTGGGTTAAACAAAACAAGTAAACACAAAAGCATTATTGCGGTCTGCACCTATGATAAAGAAATATGATCGAATGTACAAAACAAGCAGATATTAGGATAAGAGATGTTATAGGAAACCATACACTAGAGCTTATAACTCACCTCAAGCAAGTTAATGGTGCCATTGAGGTTGACTCTGTAGTACTGCAAGGGTTGTTCCACTGACTGTCCAACCGCTTTCAAACCAGCAAAGTGCATGACAGCACTAAATGAATGCTGTCAAAAAGAAAAACAATCAGGCTAGACAATCAGATTCTTGAGAAATCTGAACTCCAAATAAGACACACAGAAAATGAATATACTTATCTATAATGTAAAGTCAACCTTTTTAAAGAGTTTTTCCAAGCCAGGTTTGTCCAAAATGTCCAGTTCATGGAACTCAATGCTGGTGTCCAGAATCTTCTCTACTCTACGCAGGCTCTCAGGTATATCCCCTTCTCCTCCAATGAAAACACAACATAAACATTTATTTCAACACACACACACACACACACACACACACACACACACACACACACACACACACACACACACACACACACACACACACACACACAAACACACAAACACACAAACACACTTCAGGAAGCCAACACTATCTATATGACACTTACCTCGGACGGCATTGCTGAAGTTATCAAGCACCACAGGAGTGAAGCCTGCTTCGATAAGTTCAACCACACAGTGGCTGCCAATAAAGCCCCCTCCACCTGTCACAAGGACCTTCTCTGCCATCCTTGTCAACAGCGGGAAAAGTAGCACACCTCAGGCACCTATAGGGCAAACACAAGACGGAACAAATTAGTTATCTATGTTGTTTACTTAAGTACAATAACTACCATAGCAGCACTTCAGCAAAGGTTCCACATGTCGTAGATATGAGGGCATCCTTACAAAAAGCCATTGTCATTTTGCATACAGAGCCTCTCGACAAAAGGCTACATTACAGTGGCCGCACCTCGTAAAGTGAGATCACACCTTTTATGATGTCGTCATGAGCTTCTCAAGAGATCAGCTCTTTTATTTGAGACCCACCAGGATGTTGGTAGGTGTGGTAGTTTTAGTCTACAAACCTAATGCTACTATAGCACAGCCCGCCTACATCAAACCGGACAAGCCAGCACACAGGAATACAACACAACACTTGAAAACAATGGGTCAATACATTTAATTTAACCATTAAATCATATTTTAATAAACCATTTTAACAAATATTTGTTTATCTAAGACAAGTTCAACTCCAACAAAGAAAGACGCATTGATTAAATAAAAAACATACCCGGCGTTAGCGTTAACATTTTTAAAAAAAACCTTTGACGTTCATAAAAATATTCTTCTACGTATGTATGCGCAATATTACAGCAAAACAGTAAACTAAAATCTACATATCAGAATGTATCGTAACACAAGATAACACGTAACAAAACATAATTATAATTTTAGATCAAATTAAAGTTAGCTGTCCAGCATAGGCATTGCTAAACAAGAAATTTGCGAGGTTCACATACCGGTAAGGTTACATTACTAGGCAACTGCCTTGCACTTGACTAAATTCAGTTATACAGCCCATATTAGCTGTCCTAGAACACTTACTTCAGCTCTCAACGCAGTGACGGACGGGAGAAATGCACAAACAGAACTGTATATGAGTGTCTATATGAAACGTCTTCCTGTTTGTGAGTCTAATTGAATGACAAACGTAGACAAGTGTGAAGTTAAAGATTTTCCGACTGCAAATTCCGGTAGCGTAGTTTTCAAAATAAAGACTCTCGATTTAAGCATTCTTTTTTCATTCTATTTTTGGTGGCACTACACGTTTCTTAAAAAAAATTGTGTGGATAATAAACACATTCAAACTTAAACCACAAAATATGAAATTCTAATAAAATAAAAGAGACCTTTAACGTTGGATTGTGTCCATGACAGCCTTTAAGCAGTATAAAAACGTTACCGGATATGACGGGAACACTAACGCCAACTTCATGGTAGTAACTTGAGGACGTGTCACGCCACAGGAATGATCATGTTCCGCTCACAAGCTGCGTCCAAATTGCAGTACCACTTTCACTTATTCACTTACCCTCAGCCCTCAGTACGACGTTACGGGATGATGGATAGGGGATTAAAATGGAAAAAACCTGCCCTGCACACTTTCAGCGCAAACTGTAATCGATCAACCACCAGTTGTAGACGTGGTATTGTAGGGCTTCTTGCAAATCATCGGATATACCTATATACTCGTTTGATTTAGTCTTGTACAATCAGCTGTTAGTTTAAAATAATTTGGAAAGACTATGTGATCGGTGTCATGATCATCCTAGCTTTTATTGCTAGATGTCTAATACCGTCCTCTATTTATTATTGTTCTCCCTTTGGTGGTGAGCGACTGCAGTTTTACGTGCATTACTGCCACCTAACCACTGATGTATTTATGTACAAGTCACCACTCTTGTACCAAGTACACAGCAACAAAGTATTGTGGGTGATATACACCTCTGTTGTGATATTCATTGTTAATTCGCTCCCTCAGACCTCCAAGGGTAGATCTAACTAGGTTAACAAAATCTTTGCAGATTTATGGAACGACACTCAAGAGGGTGTCGGGGAATCCTCCAGGGCAAGTGCGGAGGGGAAGTTAACGAGGGTGAGTTGAACGGCAATTGGAACACAGTTTATTTGTCACACACTCTGACGTCAGAAATCCCTAGTTTCAAGCACGCCCTCTATACTCTCTTTCACCATTCATTCGATTTGTGTAAACAGTACGGCAGGACCACACACGCACACAAACAGAAGTGAACGTACTTTAAGAAAGGTGGAGGAATTTAAGACGCTGGAGAAGAGTACATTAGCGTATATTTCCCTGTAACTTTCAAAAAGTAGAAATTACAGAATTATTAGGCCACCGAAAAGCTGCAAACCAAAACAAAATTTAAGATTGAGATTTTGTCTTTAGCGTGTTATTGGATGCATTTTTTTCAGCAATGTTGAATGAATCTCCAAGATTAGGGAATTGTGAAAAATATATATCTAAATAGAACCATAATAGAACTGATACTTGATACTATAACCAACAGTTCCTTCAAAAAGTGGGTGTGTTGCCATACTAAGGAATTTCTCACTGTGGCACTAGACAGAGAGCTTCTTTGAGGAAACATTCAATAATTTGATCGGAAGGGCTATCTATAATCGAAATAGGGAAAATGTCTACTATTAATGATTTTAAAAATAGTAGTGCATAGAAACTATGCAACATAAGGTCCGCAAACATCCGTAACGGAATATTTTATCTCAAACATATCGACGAAGTAATTTTTTTTCTTGTTCCTTTTCTAAAACCTTAGCGCCAGTCTTGCCTTGCTTGTACACATGAGGAGGCAGCAGCGTTAGAATGAAAGAAAGAAGAGAGGAGTGGAGCTTTATGGCAGCAACATCCTCTCAATATGAAAAGCAAATGCTTCATTTCCAACAGGGTTGGGGCTGATTAAAATATTATACAGGGCTTGAGAAGGAGTTTCTTATTCATTACATGCACTCCAACAAGAAAGAAGAAAAACATTTTAGTCAGGAGAGGAAAATCCGTCAACAAAGTCCTGAAGAAGTCACTGTTTTGGACAATTTGATCAGATTTGCACAAAGAAAGCTCAAAGAGAGCGTCTTTTTTGTGCTTAGAGGAAGAAATACTATGACTATGGCTTACGTTTGGATAAATGTATTTGTGTATTTATGCTTGAGTATTTGCTTTTACCATGCTTTCGGAGTTCCCCTCCAGCACCTAGGCTGGCTGCGCTTGTGGGAAGAGGGCAAGCCATGTAGTGAGTGTGAGCAGCAGCACTGCCCTCCGGTTCCCGAGAACTGCCCTGCAGGATGGGTGAAAGACAACTGTGGCTGCTGTGAGCAGTGTGGCAATGTGGAGGGGCAACAGTGTGACCCCGATGGGGCACAGGAGTTCTATGGATACTGTGGAGAGGGCCTGGTTTGCAAGAGGAGGACCAAAAGACGCCGAATGGGTCGCAGGAGGGTTGACCCAGAGCCTAAATGTGTGTGCCAGGCTAAGGGACCAGTGTGTGGCTCTGATGGGCGCACTTACCCCAACTTGTGTCATCTGAAAGAGACATCAAGTGGCAGTAACATCACTGTCCTGCTCACAGGACAAGGGCCATGCTACTCTGGTGACATTTTTAACAATACTTTAAGCAATATATATTCTATTTTTACTTTTAGTGGAAAATCACTGTTACTCTTTTCCAGCTCCTCGTATCTTCAGAGCCCCTAGGGACTTGTCTAACTTCACAGGAAATGATATAGTATTTGGCTGTGAGGTCTCCGCTTACCCTCTTCCCAACCTATACTGGAAGAAGAATGGAACTGAATACTTTCTGCCAGGGGATGATTCTCACTTCTCTGTTCAGGTTTGAATATGTCATCAAGGAAAATATGTGAACCTAGTCCTTAGTATCTAGATTTTCCTGCTGTAGCTTCATGTATTTATTTAGTTCCTGAGTTTATTCCCAGACTTCGTTCCTCTCCTACTACCAGGTTCGAGGTGGTCCCCAGCGCTACAGTGTTTCCACCTGGCTGCAGATACAGGGTATTCACCTCACTGATGCAGGGGTCTACTCCTGCATCTCCCATAATGCACTGGGTGAGACGTCTGTATCTGCTCGACTCACTGTTCTAAAACAAGGTGAGTCTGACAGTATAACAAATACAAATAATTTAAGGGCATCTTGTAGTGCACCATTAATACCATATCACTAATGATATTTCACACAATACTACAGCATTTCACACTTATTTCATTTGAATATTAGAAGACAAAGATGATGTTTGACATGAAGTCTTCTGTTCATCCTTTAACTATCAGTTGTCCAAGGGCTGACAAGGCCCCTAAAGGAAGAAGAGGAGGAAGAGTTTTATAATGAAAACACTGAGGAGGGTAGCGATTATGGGCAGCCTGAGTCTGGTGACTACATAGGATGAATGCATGTAAAAGGTCAGAAAAGCAAGCGGGGTATGTGTTGCAAATAACTAAAAAGTCAGTATTACATCCCTAACGTAATACAATTCTTATTCCATAAATAACTTGACAGTTCCTTTTTAATACATAAATTACCGTTGTATTTTATTTTACATTTGGTCTGGCAACTGTAAAACAGCTAAAGTGAAATGTTTTGGCAAGGTCCTTAAAAAGGGTGTAATTCTGAACAAAATGTACATAAAATCATGCATGGGAAATGTCTAAAAGAAAGTGTTTTCTTTGGTTGACTTGTACAGATGACACAATATGCGCTGCCCAAATATACTTTCCTTTTAACCACTAGAGGATGCCATGTGTACACTGTCGCTATCTATGGGAAACAGCTTGACTTTTATGCCTAAGGGTTCTGAAATGATTGAGAAGTGGACGGATGTTACTCTTGACCAAATAGAATATATGTATGTCCCTCTCCTTCCCTGAGTTAATCCTCTGCTCTCCCTACCTGCTGTATTCTGTGGTATGAATGGCAGGCTACATACAGGCACAACTCTCACAACCTTTATCGGCATTCTGTGAAATGCTGACTAGAGATAGGGAGCAAACACTTCATAACATTTCAAATAACACTTCACTTTCACTCTTTATCTTGACTAATGTTGCCATTATATTATTTCAAAGTTGTATAATTTTTACATTTCACTTTTGTGATTGGGCAGGTCACAGTGTTCTGTTTATTTTGTCATTCTATTTACTGATACACTTGAGAAGGGTTGGTCAATGGCACAGCAGTGCAGTGTAAAACGTGTCGTCCTAGTGACACACCACCATGTCCATTGCATTACAGTAGCTTCAACATAAAAATAAGTACAAAACACAAATATTTAGCTGTTAATTTGAGTTATAGTTATTGAAGTCAGCTTCAGTATTAAGAGCATGTCTTTGATATGATCTGTTATCCTTATTTTGAAGTAATATTGTGTTAACACATTACATTTGTGTAAAGCAAGTATAAAGCAAATGTCCTTGATGTAGCAATGTTGATGTGATGGGACATGTGTTTTCATTGTGGTCTGGAGGCTTCCCTTCCTCTGCTAATTACCTTGTACAAACTAGAATCTGATACGGCGGATATGAGGCCCAAATAGAATTATTGTGGGCTAACAAAGAGATATGGAGATTCAGGGATGAGGAATTGAAAGCAAGTCATAGAGAATGGAACCACACACACACACACAAACACACACACACACACACACACACACACACACACACACACACACACACACGCGTACAAACATTATTGGCCATGTCATTCTCTCTCTCTCTCTCTCTCTCTCTCTCTCTCTCTCTCTC
>JAVQJS010160913.1:0-15955 GCA_036024795.1 Galaxias rostratus
GAGAGGCGGGGTACACCCTGGACAGATCGCCAATCCATCGCAGGGCTAACACAGACATACAACCACTCACACACACATTCACACCTATGGACAATTTAGAGTCATCAATCAACCTGCATGATTTTGGACTGTGGGAGGAAACCGGAGTACCCGGAGGAAACCCACGCTAACACGGAGAGAACATGCAAACTCCACACAGAAAGGTCCTCAGGTGGGAATCGAACCCAGGACCTTCTTACTGTGAGGCAACAGCACTAACCACTGCGCCACCGTGCTGTCCCGAGAAACAAACAATGAATGATTCATTATTATACTGGAGCAAAAACGTCAGTCATCCAGTTCAATTTGACATAAGAAATATATATTTTTCAACAAATCACAACTGATAGTCAAGCTACCTCACTAATGCAAAGCATTGCACGGGTGCAGCATATCTTCAGCAGCAGCTGAAGGACGATTTTGTTCAATAATAAAGCTTTTGTGTATTTAATAAACACAGGCTTATTCTCTCCTTACCCAAGTACATTGTCATGGGTCCAGTTCCATTTCTTGTGTGCGCAGAGCAGGTCTAGGGAGTGGATTATCTCCCAGCTTTTGTGACTTAGGGTCACCCCGTAGCGGTCGTGTTTCTGGAAGGACAGCTCGTTCCCGGACCGGATGGCGGAAACCGTCTCTGGGATTAGCTCGTCGATGTCAGCTGGAGGATTCTGTGGAGACGGCAGACCAACTCGTTTTTAATCCATAGCTTATCATGATCAGACTGTCCATGAAGATTAACTTTTTTCTTATTATTTCACAGAAATCACTATTATATAGGAATAGGCACAGCCAAATCAATTGAAGATTTTGTATTTTTTTAATTAATGAAAAAAACAGATACCTCAAGATAGTTTAAACGTTAGATTGATTCTTGTGCATGCATCCTTTGACATTTGTTCATGTCTTTTGTTACGAATGTTAATTGTTCTTGCATAATGTTTGAATGTAAATAGTTTTGCATCATGTTTGAACGTAAATTCTTTTTGCGTCAATGCTTGAACGTAATTTCTTTTTGTGTAACGTTTAAGATGTAAATTGTGTATATGCTGTCAACGCGGTCTTCTGCGTGGCCAGGCGGTCGCCACAAAAGATAACGTTGGCGTTCTCTGACGCCACCGACTGCTTAAACACAGACCATTCCCTCCTTTGGGGCAGTGCAAATGGCTGAGGGGAATCCCGTACCTTGTCCCAGTTCAGGTAGCTGGCCAAGCATCGAAGCACCTCTCCCTCCGCCCTCAGTTTGGTGACGGCGTGGACAGCTCGACACACGGGGCTTCCGTGAGATATGACGTCGTGCCACGTGGTCACCATGAACAGAATCAACTTGGAAGCGTGAGGGAAATCTGAGGAACACAAACACAGACAGGATCAAATATAGGGGAGTCGATTCGCATGTTGTCCTAGGAAAGTTCTCAAGGCTCTTCAACTCATACACTTAAATCCATCCATCCATTATCAGAACCGCTTATCCTATGCAGGGTCACGGGGGGGCTGGAGCCTATCCCAGCCAACTTTGGGTGAGAGGCGGGGTACACCCTGGACAGATCGCCAATCCATCGCAGGACTAACACTTAAATATTATAATTAAAAGATACCATTGGTAATAATAATAAAAATAACTCCGTAAGGATGACTGTATTCACATAAAGCAGATATCGGATATAAAAAAAAAATCATATGGAAAAGTCTATATCTTATAAGTATATACAATTCCATATCAAAGAAGTCGTTTGTATTCTATTGAAAATCCTTTCCCAGAAGGGTTTCGCTCTCGGTGTGGGCGGAGCCTGAAGCAGCCGTTACCCTCTTTTAGGAGACTGTAGGCCAGGATGTGGGCTCTCTCCCAGTCTCTCCTGTGGCGACAGATGCCCGTGTAGACCCGGCAGAGAGCCTGGAGCTCGGTGTCACTCAGCGCCGTCCGCCCGGCCTTCAGCTTCGCTAAGATGGCCGACACCATGTCGTCGGCCATGGCCTGGCAGAAGAGACAGAACGGGATGGTTCATGGCGAGTCCGTGTGTGGACGCTTCATTCAATTCATTCAGAGTAACACAAATCGCGATAATACAGAGGGAGGCATATTAATTACAGATCAAAATAAATATCACTGAGGAGAAATAACTGCTTCTAAATGTTGAAAGAAGATGAGTGTTAATATTCACCCTCACAATAATAAATCATCTATAAATCGTTTAAACACCGCTGTCCAGTTGACTCACTTGGTTGCTGGTGCAGAACTCAGAAATGGCCTCCTTCTCTTCGTCCCTCAGGACGGGCTTCCTGGAACGGTTCCCGACAAACAGGTGGCTCTGGATGACAGGCAACAGATCGAAGCACCGGTCGCACACCCTCCCCAGCCAGTGGTCGATCAGCGCCTGGCCCACGAGCGGCTGCTCCGCCACAGGCCGCGGCGGGGACTCCGCGGGCTGGAAGAGGTCTGGCTCCTCTTCCGGGCCGGGATGGTTCGGGCTGGCAGGCACTGCGGACCTGGCTGCAGGGCCGGGGGACTGGGTGTCTAGTCGGAGACGCTTGGCACTTTTGGGCAGGATCACGGCGGGGCCAGTCCTCTTGCCTCTCTGCTGGGTTTCGGTGAAGGCAGTGGTGGAGGAGTTGAGGCTCTTGAATCCTGACCTCTGGCCGGCGGCGGCGGAGGAGGGGGAGGACGCCCTGGGGGTCGCGGACATGGCCAGGTTGACGTTCCCGCGGAGGATGCTGAGCGTGCGGGCGCGGGCGGACATTTTGGGATACATGGTGTCCAGGATCCTCATGGAGTTCTCCTGGGAGGGGCTGGAGGGGTGAGCGGGGGAGGGGTTGAGGGCGGACGACGGCAGTCGGCCCGGAACGGGCACCGCGTGCTTGGGAGTGGCGGACCAGAAGAGGAGCGGTGAGGAGGGGACCCCGCGGTCAGGAGGCGGAGGGGTCCCGGGATGTCCTGTGGCGTGGCCGTTAGCTCCGTGGCTAGCTAACGGAGGGCCGCCACTGGGCTGCGGCTCTGCCACAGTGTCCACGTTTGGACCGGCGCTGCCGTCTCCGGGGGCTTCTTTCCCGCGCTTCGTGACAACTTTGCGTCGCGAGGAGCGGGAAGAGGGCGCTTCCACATCCGTGTCTCCCTCACTGTTTAGAGATCCTTCGCCTTCCCGCTTCTTAGCATTGCCGCCTAAGGCAGGAACGGGCGACGTGGACCCCTGACCAACAGGTGGCGCCAACACAATCTCTAAAGGCGGCGGTGATAACGAGGATACGGACGCCGTTTCCAAAATGGTCTCATCGACCAGCGCGTCTGCTTGAGGTTCCGTCGCGCGAGGCGGTTCGGCGTTCGGGAACAAACAGCACTGTGCCTGACCAACAGAGGGCGCGGTTCGAGACGGCACCTGGGCCACCCGCTTGGAGGAGTCCGCGCCGTCCACGGACGAACGCAAGGAGAGCTTCCCGACACCCTGCGCGGGGCGTCCTGCCTTGGGAGGGGTCGCGGACAGAGGGAGCAGGAGAGGAGGGAGTGGGGGTCCCATTTCGGAGCGGACCTTCCTGATGACTTCCGGGTGTCGGGGCGACGCGGTAGCCTGAGCAGGGGTACCGGCGAGGGGGCTGGTGACGGACGCTTCGCCTGCCCCCTCTGCAGGGCCGAGCGTCTCCGGGGCAGCTTCAGAACAGCCCGCTGCCCTCTTTGGTTTACGTTTGGCTGTGCGGCCGCCTTTCACGGAGACGGAGGGGCTAGCATCGCGCTTCACCGCGGCAGGCGAGCTTAATGGGTCATCGTCCTGGGACGACGCCTCGGGATCCGTCCCTGGCTTGGAGAAGGACGTGGCGTGGCCCGGTTCGGCGACGTGGGAGAAGCACACGGGTGTTCTCCGGCGCCTGAGTGCCGGGCGCTGCTTCCTGGCGGACGAGCGGGTGGGTTCGACAGCGGCGTCATTCGGATCAACCTCCTCGCTCAAACGTTCTCCGTTTATCGTTGCATCGCCATCACTAGCCTGTTCACGTTCTCCTTCGGGGAGAGACCGGTCCTGCGTGTCGGTCGGTGACGAGGAAGGCGGACTTGAAGGCAGACAGACTCTCTTTTTTCCACCCGACTCCACTCCGCTGTCTACGGCGCAGCTGGAGGGTTTGACACCTAACGACGCGCTGGGCTTTCCAGAAGGTTCCACTCCGCTCCCGTCGTCGTCATCTTCCTCGGACGCAGTTCGCTCCTCCTCCCTGTCCCGAACAGGGTCAGACACCAGGGCCGAGCCTTGGTGTTGATCGAGACGGGGTCCGGAGTCAGCATCGACGACCCCTACCGTTCCCACTGCAGCCTCTCCCTCTTCTCCAAGCCCATTCGAACCTTCATCCTGACGTCCCTCCTGAACCCCTAGCGTAGCTTCACTTCCTGTGGTGTCGCCGTTAGCCACGCGGCTAGCTACCGAGGGGTCACGGCTGGGCAGCGGCTCCACTAAAGTGTCCGGGTTTGACCCTGCGCTGCCGTCTCCAGGTGTGTGCTTCCCGTGCTCCGTGACAACATGGTCTAACGAGACGTGGGAAACCTCATGAGAGAGTGACGGGACATCCGTCTGTCCCGGATCCCCTAAATCCTCTTCCTCTTCCGCCATCTCAACGTGGCCGGCTAAGGTTGTAACATCTTCAACAGGCTGGGAAGGTAACAGTTGACGGGGCGTGCTCTCAGAGACAGCCAAACCAACAGGTGGCGCTAGCGATAAAGGCGGCGGCGAGGACGGGTCATCCACCCCCGGTTCTTCGCGAGGTTCAGACGTGGGACTGGCGAAAACGGGCACGAGCCAGTCGTCTAAAACGAACGTCTCCTCCAGCACGGAGCTCCCGCCCGGTGGGTTCTCCTGGTGGTCAGCAGGGTCGGGAGGCGCCATAGCGGACGCTGTCCTTCCTGGTGGTTCCACAGTGGATGCTGTCCTCCCTGGTGGACCCACAGTGGACGCTGTCCATCCTGGCGGCTCCACAGTGGACGCTGTCCATCCTGGCGGCTCCGTAGCGGACGCTGTCCTTCCTGGTGGTTCCACAGTGGACACTGTCCTTCCTGGTGGACCCACAGTGGAGGCTGTCCTCCCTGGTGGCTCCACAGTGGACGCTGTCCTCCCTGGTGGACCCACAGTGGACGCTGTCCTCCCTGGTGGACCCACAGTGGACGCTGTCCTCCCTGGTGGACCTACAGTGGACGCTGTCGTCCCTGGTGGACCCAAAGTGGACGCTGTCTTCTCTGGTGGCTCCACAGTGGACGCTGTCTTCTCTGGTGGCTCCACAGTGGACGCTGTCCATCCGGGTGGCTCCACAGTGGAGGCTGTCATCCCTGATGGATCCACAGTGGAAGCTGTCATCGCTGGTGGCTCCACAGTGGACGCCGTCTTCCTTGGTGGATCCACAGTGGACGCTCTCTTCCCTGGTGGATCCACAGTGTGTTGGGCAGCGGACGGAGGGGAACAGGGCCCGGGTCTGCACGTGAGTGGGGGGACAGTAGGTGTGCTCGCTGGGTCTCCGGGTGGAGGTGCCTGTTGCCTCTCGTTGTCGGTTTGCTCGGACGAAGCCTCGCCACTCTCCTGCAACATCGACAGAAACAAAAACTAGTCCACACTTTGTCCAGGTGATTTTAAAACCTTCTAAAGGGACCAAGAGACCGAACCTATGAACCAAAAACGTATGTCTTTCCACCACGCTGATAACAATAATAATTCATTTTGTTTTGTTTTAGCGCCTTTTAAGACACTCAAAGTGCTTTACACAATCAGGTCACCGATTAATACCACAGAACCAACAATGGACAGACGGCTATCAAAAACTACAATCCTTCTGAGTGATATATGCACTGTCCTTCTTACCGGTTGAGGTGCTGTGTTAAAGAGCGGTGAAAGACAAGGGGGCAAAGGCTTGAACCAGTCCAAGATCTTCAGGACCTCCACCCCTTCTCGGAGCGGTCCGCTCCCCTCTTGGCCGCCCTGGCTCCTTCTGCCTTTTCTACTCTCCGGCGCCGAGTCGCTCTCCCGGGAGTCCTCCTCAGACCTCTGCTTCCTCGTGGGGGGCCAGGGGTCGGATCTCCGGGCCGCGTCTGGCTGTGTCCCGGGGGCGGCTGAGGGTGGGAGGCCGTGCCCGCGCGGTGAGGGGGCTGCTGGGGTGCTGAGGAGAGGAGCGCCCTGTGTTGGTACAGAGCGGACCGGGGAGAGTCGGGTTGGTGGGATGAAGGAGAGGGAGGTGCTTGTGGCGCTGGAAGAGTAGGGGTTGGCTTCCTGGAGGATAAGGGCAGAAGATTGGGACTTCTCCCAAGCACCTCGCGGGACTTGACCTCTGCTCCCGGGAGAAGGAGGAGACAAAGGATTGTGGCTGGCCACTGAAACAACAAGAAACAAAAAATCATAACCCAAACCGTTTATTTTTTTAAAGATTTATCAAAATAGGTTGTACAAGTTTATGGGTCACTAGTAATAAGTAAATAATGAAATAAAAAAAAATTTTCACCATAAAATTAGAAAGTGTGTTAAGATTAAACAAGGAATACGTTACCCTGGAAGTTGAGCGTCTCTGAGATTCCAGAGGGTTCCACACACCTCCAGAGATCCTCCAAAAGCTTCCGGATTTGGCCTACACAGAAAAACAACAACAAACACACACATACACTCTCAGTGCCTGGGCTTCTTGTGACGCTGGACACAGGTGAGCCTTTTTTGATGCACAGGCTACGGATTTGGCTATACCATATATGTTTACGTCATATGTACAGTATATGTTCTGTGTACGTTATATGTATACAACATATACATATAAAATACATAAAACATATACCATATAACAAACATATAACATATACATATAAGATATACCAGTAGGTGAGAGGATTGACGGACGCTGTTACTAGGCATACTGAATACCTTTGTTCACGTTTGGTTCCATGTGTGCCGTTGCTTGAGTTGACGTACTCCTGTATTCTGTCAAGACACAGATTAGTAAACAAATCTTTAGAGTTTACAAGCCACTTTGTCAGTTGTCAAGTGAAAGTGGTGATGAAATAGCTGTTGGCTTGTGGTTCACCTCACCTTTAATCCTTTCCCTTTCGAAGTGAGTGAGTCTATCCTGGAATAGGAAAACATGAGGTCACTTCAGAGTTCAAGAAGTACATTCTAGAAGCAGGATGAAATGTGGCTCTGTGCTGCAAGAGAAAAACCTGAGGCGAACCTGTAGATCTTGGAGGTTTCCCTGCAATATACTTTTCTTCCGGGTCAACTGTGATATTTGATGACTCTGGTTGCGATTGGACTCTGGAATAATACAATAAGAAACACGTCAATCATCGAAAAAAAAATTGCAGTCAAATAAACAAAAGTAATCTCCTCTCACAGCTCGTTTGACCAAGGAGAACAAATGATGTAAACCTTCGAACAGTCTCAGTTGACCTTCAAGCTTTTTCACCCTGCAAAGACGACAAAACAGAATTTAGCAAAACGGGGGAAAAGCTACGTTTCGGAAAAATTGCTTTCGGCTGACAATATCACCCCCCGCCCCCACCCACTCACTCACTCACTCACACACCCACCCCCACCCCCACCCCCACACCCACCCACCCACACACACACACACACAAGTCCTCCGATGGCATCCGACTTACGTCAAAGACGTGCTGGCATGCTCCTCCCTCAGCCACTCGGCCCGATCGGACACTTCCTGACTCGTCCTCAGGGACGCCTGCGAGTGCGACAACGCAACGTCTCTAGCATCACATTTAACTGCCACGTCCACAGACAGAAGAAGAGCTTCGTGAATAAACTATAGGCTGCCGGGGGAGACGATTGGGAAATGTTGCTCACCTGTGCTTTCAGCAAGTCGTTTTCAAGTACAGCTTTTTCGATCTTCAGGTGCGCGTTTTCCAGCTTCTGCTTCTCCGTTGTGTCTGTGGGGCATTAACAAACACACTTTTCCAAATACCTAGGCAGTGACAGCCTTGCAGTACAATCGGTTGAATCTGTTCCAAGTCCACTTGATTATTCCACAGCACTTCAACAATGAACGTTTTTAAATGAGTGCCCAAGAGGGGCTGAAGATGTTAAAGGAAGTTGTGATGACATTTATGGTACACAGGAATAACACACAACAAAATCATAAACAAAGAGAATTGAAAGCTTAATACCTTCCATTTCCTTCAACTGCTCCTCAAGCCTCTTCTTTCTAAGGGTCAGATGCACACACATGCAATTCTGTCAAGGCAAGTTTTGTTCTTTTTTTTTGGGCAGGGGGGGCACACAATTATTCTGACTTTTTTAGTGTAGATGTCCCATTCCTTACAGTGCTATTGTTTTAATGCTCTCCTCCTTCAGTCTCTCCAGCTCCTCGGAAATATGCTGCTGGGCCTTCAAACGGCTCTGGAAGAAGTGCAAAAATGATTTTGTGGACATCTAACAAAATAAGTCCTACGGTAACAAAACAACAACAATAATGATAATCTACAAACAGATGCTCCGCTAGGTTAAATGAAAGCTCCAAGGTCGTTCATCGAATACCCTTTTCTCCATCAGCTCTGCTCGAATCAGTTCACACTCGGCACTCTGCTTCTCCAAAGGCACCATTTTGGCCTGTAGCTCCGCCAGTTCATCGTGAAACCTGCTGGTCTCCCTGCACAGGATAAGTTATAAGTTTCACATGGACGCAGGCTTAGTATGAAAGTGGAAAAACATTCAATAGCAAACTTTGGAATTCTTAAGATAGTTGTGTGTACCACTGTGATTTTAAAACCATGTGATAGGCTTACTGGCATACATTGATCCCTAAAATAGTCTGGCACCCAGTGTCAAACTGTGACTTCCCTTTTTTTTTTAAGTAACTTGCATTTCATACCTCTGAGCGCTTTGCAGATGTGGTACAATGTGTCAAGGACTACACAGCAGGCAGAAGTACAGCTAAAAGACTACATGAACGTTAGTTACACTGGCTTGACCATCACATTAAACGATTATATTTGTCTAATCGTCCAATTTAACCATACTAAACCTAGATACCGTCAGCATGAACCGCTAGCAAGTTAGTAGCCGACATGACAGTTAAATTCAGTTATGGTATGCGTCACTTTATTCAAATACTAAGTTCAAAGTAGTAACGTTCGCATAGTGTAATTAACAGAGTTAGCTAAGATAGGAGTCACCTAAAAAAATGCACATAAATAAAAAGGATATCGTCATTATATTTATCTTGGTAATCAATCAGGGATTTTCTAGGGAGAGGGGTTGAACATCAGACATTCATTCATGATTGCAGCATATTCAGTTAGACATACATAGACAAAAAGTTCACTGGATCACACGACTAGTTTGTTATTAACGAAAACTCAAAGCTAGTTAGCTAACGTTAGCTCACGTAGAAAGGACAGTTACTTACGCAGAGTCAATGATCTTCTGTTTTAAAAGTAAAAAGTCATTCACATATCCATTTAGGGCCTGTAAAATACAAATGAAAATGAACAGACGATCGTAAACGCACCCACTATCCTGACAAAAACAACTATTGTTTTGGGGTCTGTTCTCACCTCATGCAGAACTGTACAGTTCTGACAAGTAACGTTACCAACAGCGTCGGCTGCGATTCGAACGAGTCTGGAATTATTCTCCCCAGGCATCATTATAATAATAGAAAACTATATTCCAAAAAAAAAAAGATTCTTTTTAAGAATACAGTAAATGACAACTCAATGAAACATAAAATCCACATTAACTTCACAACAACTTCACATCTTCGCGTCTCCCACGTTGACTAGGACCCGTCTTAGGACCACACGGAATGGTGCTTGATGCCAGAAAACCATACAAATATGAATACAAACTATTTCAAAACTATATGTACATTACTTTTTTTTCCAAATATTTTTGACACGTTATGCAATTTATGCGCAAGCAAATTTTTTACCAAGTCTAAAGACTTGAAACTCAAAATACTTCAGGCACACAGAAGACGTAAACGTGCATTTTGAGTTCAGACAGCGTCTGTACCAGAAGAGGGCATTGTTGCATACGTTTTCTCTCTATCACCTCTTAATGTTTTTTTGCTTCTCTCACTGTCTTCAAAGCAAACACACAAACACACACACGCACGCACGCAGGCGCGCACACACAACAAACCTTAATATACATTTGTCTTAGTCACCGACCGAAAAAAACTCCACATTTAACTGTAGCTGATGAAAAGCTGGAAAGATGGGGTGTAATTGTATAAAGTGACGATAAAGATGATTCATTACAACGAATGACATGGACACAGTTTATTGCTTTACACGACAGCAAATGGGGCATATGCTAATAAAGAGAATCAATCTGTCGTTTTTCTCATAGCCACTGTTTAATACAATCCTCTTGTGTGACATCGCTAAGAGACGAGGAACTGTCTCAACCGGGTCTAAGCTGTAAAACACACACTGTCCCCCAACATGATCTAATAAGACGTTTGGATAATATATAAGAGACAGTTATTCCTCGTGGCTTTCATGCGTGTACTTGGAGAAGGACCACCTGACAATCCATTCCGCGGATCCTGAAGGAAAAGGGAAGTTTACCCCGGAGCTCTGGTTGACGACAGAGAACACATCCACACTGTCCGACAGCTAAAGTATCTCCGCGGGGATGTACTGTGTGCTTTCCCCCTTTCACTCCATTCAGTCTTCCCCCCTCTAAAATTTGAAACGCCACTTGGCGGTTGATGGATAGGCAGACTTCCTCTTAAGATGAGTGCCTTTGTCGGTCCCTCTCACTCCAAACGCATCTCGGTTGCCATGGCTTCGGATTTTGTTTCTGGGTAATAGTGGAGAGGTTGGTGAGAGGAAAATGTGAGCGTGCCCGGGGTCGACACACAAGCTCTTATCTTCCCATCAGGATGCACCTAACTTTAAGTGTAGCCTGCAGCATTGACGCTGCTATTCATAGATGCGGTTAAGATAACATGCTCTTTTTTCTTTATAAAACACAAGGAGGGGTTTGTTGCAGTCGGTTTCATAAGATCTAGACATTGAATGTAGTATTTAGGGCTTATGACCGTCATAACTGTTATGTAACGTCAGTATTACTGGCATATTTGTAAATGTCACCCAGCACTTAATGTAAGTCTTTCCAAAGTAAAAAGAACAATACCAGCAGCTCCAATGATGTTCTTCCATTTGATTGTTTACTATTGGATGCTTTAGGAAAGTCTGTTGTGCATATTGGGACAATGTGTGAACACAATAGTGTAGAGTTAGCAGATGTGCACAAAGGCTGAGGACGGTATACATTCCACTGAGTTGACAGTCCCAATAGAATTACATTTGAGAGGATTCTGAGCAAAACACTCGTGGACACACAGGCACTCACGCGCACGCACATACACACACACACACACACACACACACACTCTCTCTCTCTCTCAAATCTGCCTGCTGACAGAAGGGCACATGTGTGTGCTGGCAGACTATGTTTGTACCAGTCAGCAAAAGTTGTGTGTATTGACAAAACTAGTAAAAGTTAGCATGTGGGTCTTAGCATAACAAAGGCCAGGAAAATACAAAACATGTGTTCTGAAGTGCGTGAATGTACACAGGAATACATGCACATCATCTACATGTACGCAGGTATGTATTCTGAATGTACATGTGTGTGTGTGTGTGTGTGCGTGTGTGTGTGTGTTCCCGCACACCTCTCTTAACCCCTGTCTACACTCCACAGGGACGGCTCCCCTATGTTCTTCCTGGGAAGCACAGCACACCCCAGCCCTGACCCACATAAAGCACGGGACCCACGGTCCGCCCGCTATGAATCACATTCACGCAAGTGACAAGACCCACAGAGGAACATCTCTTTCTCTACCACCCTCTCTCTCTGTCTCTCTCTCTCTCTTTCTTTTATACGTTTAGGTCTCTCACTCATAGGGCCATACATCGACAGTTCAAAATCTAAATCTTAAATCTCTCTTGAACAAGTCCCAACAATGAGGATACGATTTTATGATTATTTAAAAAAAAAAACATTTATGTTGA
Source organism: Galaxias rostratus (assembly GCA_036024795.1). NCBI lineage: Eukaryota > Metazoa > Chordata > Actinopteri > Galaxiiformes > Galaxiidae > Galaxias > Galaxias rostratus. The sequence continues at coordinate 12,017 of JAVQJS010160913.1, forward strand.
TGTGAAATGGTGTCAGGAACCTTTCAGAGGCAATCAGTCTGAAGCGTTGAAATGGAAAAATCAACTGATTTCCTGAGTGCATAAAACAACATAAACATGGAAACTGAATCCGGGCCAGAGTGGAGCTGCTGACAAGGGCATTGAAATTAATTCATAGTCATTCTTTATTTCATCACATTTGAGTAATCTGATTGAATTAGTGTCAGACATCACCTCAGTGCTGGTTACAGTAACCCACATAGACATATTGACCTTCATTGCTGTGCCACTTCCAAATGTAAAACAGGATTCTTTTATACTGCGTTTTAAGGTCGATATACCCTGACAGAATGAACTATAACATCTATGTATTTATTGACATGCATCCATGTTGGCGTTCATGGGCAATTTATTTGCAAATACACATTATGACAATAACAGACAATTGTGATTCTACAGCAACTTTTGTCTGTACAACGAAAACAACACGAACGCGTTCATAACAAAAAAAGTATCACAGGAAAAAGAAAAATACAAAGGTACTGATAGTCAGCTTGGCATTCTCAGTCCCTGTAAATACATCGTGTGTGGGTGGACAACGCAATCGACATCACAACTGCCTATCAATACAGCTTCCCACCGTGTCAATACGCCAATAAATACAAGGACCAACGTGGGGTCAACAAGGACAATGGATATTATATATGCAAAACGTCCGAAATCCCCATTCATCGTGCTCATCAGGACATAACATAGCACCACTGAGAACAAAGTATAACGCAGGCATGTGGACATAGAAGAGGATTTCACACGCGATGCTCTGGGATGACGCAAGACGAGAACCTAGAGGCTGATAGGTTATTTCCTATCGGAAAAGCGCCGTGTCGTTGTCCAATGATTACCCATGTGGTCTGTGACTGGACCAATCTCTGCCCAGCTCTTTCGTAGAGGTGCTTCGAGTGAGACCAACGATAATCAGACTGTTCTCGTGTCTGATCCGTCGTTTGGTAATAGACGATTCCGCATTATAAAGGTCTCAAAGGGAGCTGCTGATCTTGGGGCAGGATAGGGCATCCTTGGGCCATCCACCATTTTGAGTGAGCCTGTCATCAAAGCAACCCTGTCATCATCTAAGTCACTTCAAAATGTCCGACAGTGGGATAAACAAGAGCATTGTATCCACTACCACTGAAAATAAAAAAAAGAGAAAAGAACTGGCATCATCTTCAGTTTCCTTTTCTTTTATCAAGATGTCCTGCATCGCAAAAAAGAGGAGTGCCACCCACTTTCTTCCAGTTGAATTAGGATCGTATTTTTTTTCCGTGCCTTTCACATGCTCTTCGCAAGAAAAAAAAAAAGGAAGAAAGAAAAAAGAAGTTCCTTTTTAAAGCATGGGCGTAGCAATGCGTTTGTTTGATATCTATCTATGTATCTGTCTGTCTGTGTGGTGGACAGAATTGCATGTCTGTGATTATAGGTTGGAGTGGGAGCAGGATTTGCAGCACTGCTTGCCATAGAACTTGTGGTTGCACACGCCATGCTGAGGCACCAAGTAGCACCAGTTGAAGTGGTCTATACAGAGGAGGTCTGTGGAGGGCACATAGTAAACAGCTCAAGATAACAATTCAAGATTCATTGCTTCAATGATTTACAGGTATATGGGAATGCATTACAAAATTACAGAAAAAATACGACTGAAAGTTTTACAGTGGATGACCCATTTAAAGGTCATTTTTGTCTCTCAGAATAAATTGGAATGCTTTTAAAAGAAACTCCAATAAGAATAATACGTAATAATTTCTCAGCGCCTTTCTTGTAACTCAAGAACATTGTATGACGAGAATAAGTATGGGGTGAACTGAAATCCATGACAGGTTGATTCTGGGAAGTATTTACAAGACAAAACAGGTAAATAGCCTGCATTTGGATTGAGAAAATCAACTTTTTTTTGGTTGGTTTCCTGAAAATAATGTGTGCAACAAAGATCTAGAAGTGAATCGTGACTCGTATATTTTAGAAGAGAAAAGGCACCTTTCTTCTCCGGCTGAGGGCAGTAGTTGGTGTTGCACGCTTGGGACACGGGGGGCTTGAGGTGGAGCGTGCAGCCCGACGAGGGCTTCCCGTGGTCCAGACACTGCACCGTGCGGCCCTGCACCCCTCCTCCACACGTCACCGTACACTGCGGTGGGACGCACAGAGAAAACCCACTGACACACACCGTCTGAAGCTCCCGAATGGAACAGACACGCACATTGCGGACACGGCTCGATCTGGTGTTGCCGGGTGGAGCACAGACCTGGGACCAGGAGGAGGAGTACCACTCGGGGCGGTGGCGGGGCTGAGGCTGGGGCTGGGGCTGAGGGTGGGGCTGGGGCTGGCGGAGATAGGGCTGGTGGTGGTTGTGGTTGTGGTGGGCGTGCAGCCTGCTCCAGGGGTAGATGGGGGCGGCCGGTCTGGGGGTGCGGACGGGGCAGGCGGGCAGCACGCACGCTCTCTGGAGCTCCGCGGAGGGCTTGGCCACGTGTTGGCACTTCTTAGAGGCCAGCTCCCGGTATTTCCCCGCCGCGTCCTTCTCCGCACACTTGATGAACCGCGTCTGGGAGCCACCCCCACAGGTCACGGAGCACTAGAGGGAGAGGGGAAAAGAGAGAGAGAGGGACGGAAGGAGGAATGATGAATGACGTCGTGGAGGAGTGTGGAAGGGCAGATTAAAGGAGAGGGAATGGATGATGACATGGTAGGAGACGATTCAGACCATCCTGAAATTTTGTTTGTTTTTCCTACTGGATGTATTGAGAAACTTTGTATAGATATATTACATACTGCATTATATATGAATAAAAACAAATCTACATTATACAAGTTTATTATCTATCCTTTACATTTCTGCCCTCCACATTTACCCTCTGAAACACCCTTTAAGGGGCACAAAACCCTCCAAAAAGAAGCACCTGACACCTCTGAGAGAAGTGCCAGACACCCCCTGAAATGAACACAGGACACCCCTGAAATGAACACAGGACACCCCTGAAATGAACACAGGACACCCCTGAAATGAACGCAGGCCACCCCTGAAATGAACACAGGACACCCCTGAAATGAACACAGGCCACCCCTGAAATGAACGCAGGCCACCCCTGAAATGAACACAGGACACCCCTGAAATGAACGCAGGCCACCCCTGAAATGAACGCAGGCCACCCCTGAAATGAACACAGGACACCCCTGAAATGAACACAGGACACCCCTGAAATGAACACAGGACACCCCTGAAATGAACGCAGGCCACCCCTGAAAGGCAGCGTGACGCATGCGTCGCGGCGTACCTCGTGCCAGGTAGAGAGGAACCACTGGACCTTGCGTTGCTTCTGGCAGCGTTTGACGAAGCAGGCCTCCTGGCTGGGGGGTTTGGACTGCGACGCGGCACAGGAGCCGTCGGCCAGGGTGTGGCTGAGGGTGTGGCTCTTACACACCACAGATCTCCTCCTCGCTCCTTTGCCACACTTGCGAGAGCACTGTGGGATAAGAGGAGAGCTAACACGGTTAGCCACGAACACGCCGAAACGTTTCGTAATAGTTTATGTGTACACCAACCATAGGCACTCACACACAGTTATGCAATGATCCTGGGTTCAATCCCCACCTGACCCAAGGGTCTTTCTGTGTGGAGTTCGCATGTTCTCCCCGTGTTGGCGTTGGTTTCATCCCATAGTCCGAAAACATGCAGGTTAATTGGTGACTCTAAATTATCTGAGGTGTGAATGTGAGTTGATGTCTGTTCCTTTGTGTGGCCCTGTGATAGACCAATATCGGTAATGGATGGATGGACCTATTCAATATAATAATATAATAAGTAAACAAAAACACTGTGGGAGTAAAAAAACAACTTTGGATCTTTTTTTTACCCCAACGTATTACCTTTTAGGATTTATCATTATGTTATAAATATATATTATGTTA
>JAVQJS010160926.1:0-23081 GCA_036024795.1 Galaxias rostratus
GGAAATTTCCAAGTGTCCATTTTTGTTAACCTTTTCTTATAAAAAGATGATGGAATTCTGTCTAGAAAGCATTACATACAACATCGATACATTTATTTATTAATCAATATTTATTGTAACTTTGTAAACATGTATCCATTTACTACATATCTAAATGTCAATCATCAAACAATGACCAAATTCTTAGTTACTAAACAAAGTGGTGGTTGGTTTTAGGAAGTGACCGCGAGACTACCGGAAAAGGTCGAACAATTCGAAGGAGACAGCGAAAAGTTCCGAACTATCAACATGCTGTGTCCCCCCCCCTTTTACAATATGGCTGCCGTGTCTACCCTAAAGTAACGCTCAGATTATAGACTTACTCGACTGTCTTAGTGCCTCTGACTTTGTCTATATCAGCTCTGTAGTAGTGCAAATCCGTTTGCATCTATTGTATTCCTTTATTTTCTTGAATTAAATAACATTCACTAATCACTACGTCGGGCCTTATCCCAAAAAGCTGCCTACCAATTGTATCAATCAACAATTTCCAATGCAATGGTCTGAGTAGCTTCATTTTTATTTAATTTTATTTATGAACAATGTGCGAAAACTGCGCCGAGCTGGTGGATGTTTTAAATGAAAGTAAGTAACTGCATATTATTTTTGTAGTGAACAATTGATGCTAGCCTAGCTGCTACACTGTCTTTGGATCGGTGGTCTAGAACTGGAAAGAGAAATGCTAATGTTAGCTGACGCTTCTTCAGCTGGCTGCAAGGCTAGCAAGATACTAGCTTGTGTTTCAACTAGCTTGCAAGTTGTACTAAAGGCTTGTGCTAGTGATTGTGTTTGAGTGTGTTTTTGGAAGTCTGGTTTACTTGTAAATGCAGTAATAACACATCCTACGGCTTAGACATGTATTCGGACTCCTAACGTTAGTTGTCCGATGCGATGGGCCCAGATAAGTAAGTGTTAGTAATGTCAAATTCCCTGCCACACACTGCCAGTTCTGGGCCTGTCTGTCAAAATTCCATAACCAGGTCCTGACTCAGGACTGAGCTAGCCTGCAAGCTACTATTGCTCGATAGCCTAACTCCTACATATAAAGTATTGCAAAGAAACTACTTTGCAGTTTATAGTACACATATCTTTCAAGGCTAACCTTTTGTTTATCGTGACCACACGCTTTCCATGACAGTCAGTTCTCTCACTATAATGAATAGAACATTATCTTCAACATATGGCTCAGTTGTTTTGTTTTCCGTAGGAGGTTAAGGCTGGTTAGCTAATCAAGCTAAACTTAGTTTATTATGTTTTTGTAAGGTCACGAGTTGGTCATTTGGGGCTGCAAGTACTCGGATATGCACACATTAGTTTGAGATCAAAGTTAAAATGTTTTGTTTTGAGTATTGCCGTTCAGCACATTAAATAAAGTTCGTCAGCCTGTACAGTAGTAGTGAAAACGTGTATGTATGCTTGCCTTAGGCTTGGGCCATCTGTGCCAAAAACAATGAAGGTTACGTGATAATCTAATTTAGAAACTATGAGCTGAGGAGTGCCAGGGTAAAACCTTTGCACAAATCGTACTAAACTGTCACTGTGGTAGGTGGCTTGCAAGATGACTAGCAAGCTGTAGCTTGCTTCTAGCAAGACCCGCCAGTAAAAGGGTATCTGCTGGCAAATAAACAACAGTTTTTTTAGGATCATTTACATCATGATATTACTTGATGTATACACACATTTAGCTAATAAGGGCCGTGTTATGATATGAGCTAAGTTCCAAATGTATAAGATGTAATTATATGTTGTTCAGCTGTTTTCCTTATTCTCATGAATTTGAAATAGACTATTGGCAATATTGTTTTTTGAGAAGCCAATAATAACCTTCAGATATTTTATATGTGTTATTGTAACTAAGCAGCATTAACAATTACGTTTTTTAGACATGTTAAGTGTTGTGATAGGTGGAAAACCACTCTCATAGTAGTCATATGTGTCGTATATCTAGTCAAATATATCTATGTAGGTTTGTTCTTCCCAAAGACATTTAGTTTTGTACTGACTGACACACCTACCTCAAGATTCCCTCTCGCTGAATGCCATTCAGGAGTTAACTAATCTGGGAAAAGGTTGCCCTGCTCCCTCAATTCCTAAATCAACTCATTACATGCTGGATTATTATGGAAAGGGCCACTAGATTAATATGCCGTGTGTGAGTGTTTCAGAGAACTTGATCAACCTGATGTCAATTTTTCATCTTCTCTGGGCTGTTTTTGCAATGCGGCTTATCGTCTTATCTGGGGCAGATCAGCCTAGTTTTGGTACAAGCTGAAGCACAAGGGTGTCAGTTGTTGTTCTACGGCATGCAAATGTGGGATCTAATCAGGATGGTTGTTGGTAAGGAGAAGTGGAAAGGGGGCATGGAACACTCAAAAACATGCTATCTTAAGGTTTCTCTCTCTGGCTTTCTCTCTTTTTTACACAGCCACACCCCAATCAGGTTTGAGCATTAGCACTCTTTTTAATTCACGTTCAAAGGACCAAGTTCTTGAAAACCGGTTCTTCTTTATTTGACCGTGTCTTCTCCGTGGCGCAGCAGCACTAAGTGCTCTGGCAAGGTTATTGTGCCTTGCCAGAAGATGAGACACGATTTGTCTCTAAAAAGCTTGCTTGAAAAAACACTTGCTTTTGGTCCAGCACTGAACCGTTTTACTGCACATATGCTTGTGTGAACGATACACTTTCAATGGGTTGGCTACGCAGTCTATGTGGCTAAGTATTTGTTTCCAAAAGTTGTATTTTTAGCTATCTAACCAATGAAACATAGTTAGTTGGCTAAAATTACCATGCTAGCCATGATGGTGCTACGTGGTTCATATTTTTGCCTCCTCATGTTCACCTCAGTTTTGTTTAGAGATTTACATCATATGCTAGGTGACCATAAAAGTAAAAGGCCAACATGCCGTCATCATTTGGAGCAAGCACTTTTGTTGATAGTCGTTGTCTTCCAAAGAGATGCTGTCAAAACAGCTTAGAAGTCTACCTCCGTAAAACGTTTGGGAGAAGTACTAATGCACCATCTATCTCATGGCTTGTATGATTTGATCTTTCATGCATATCTGGAACAACATCTCCGTGTTTTGAGTGTGTGTGGCCGCTTTCTTTCCAGTATCAGATGCAGACAGCAGTGAAGGCTTGCAGCTGAAGCAGGAGCATGCCCTACGAGTCTTCAGCTACATCAGCTCCTGGACACAGAGGTCATTGGTTCTCCCCTATATTTCCTTTCCTTTTCAAAAGACTTAGTAGTGGACCAAGTCTATGTATTATGGTGTAGTGTTTCTCCCATGTATCTGTTTCAATCCTTTAATAAGTAGTCAGACATTTAAAAAACAAAAAACATTTGGATTAAACTAAGTGCAATACAACAATCCTCAAATTGGACTTGGGTGGCGACCCAAGCATTGAAACTAGACCATTGCAATTTGCCCATACAGAAAAAGAAAATGCAACAAAATCGCCATTAAATTGTCATCACATTCTGCCTCTTCCACACAATAGGCTCCTGGTCTGAATTTTTTTTCTGAATTCTCAAGGGGACTGTGACTGAGTCTCCTGGGGATGTAATGTTCTGTAATTCTGCAACCTTACTGAGTAGACAACTGAGTCTTTTCTAAACATGTGTTGATTCAAACAAGGCCATAGGAAAATAGGTTTGTTTATGTTCAGCATAACTAGTAGTTTTTCTTTCCGAAAGTGTGGGAGGAGTAGTGATTTGCCTTGACACTGTGGGACTCAGCTATGGGGATGTATATATGACTACTGATACATCAAAGTGTTGAGGTTTAGCTTCGTTTATTTATTTATTTTTTTGTATGGAAGTAAAATTGACCATTTCACATAATGAACCTATTGTAAGTCGGTAGAATAATGCATATATTTATCTGTCTTTGTCTGTCGTGAACTCAACTCACCCTTTCTGCAGGCAATGTCTGTGCTGCTTCAAGGAGTACAAGCACTTGGAGGTTTTCAACCAGCTCATCTACGCCCTCATCAACCTGGTCATTGCCCAAGTGACCAGTCTGAGGGAGCGTCTCTGCAACAACTGCCCTGCCACTGCGGATGGGGCTAGCACGGAGAGGGCAGCGTCTGCCTGGACTCAAGGGGACGCTGGTCCCGGGACACTACCACAGCCCTCCTCACCTGGCGAGGACGAGCCTTTGAACGTGGAGAGGGACTCAGCCGAAGAAGATGCTTGTGAAACACCCGACCAGAGCCAGAACCAGGGTCTCGTCCCCGGTCAGTCAAGCCAAGCCCAGACTGAGGCTCCTGTGCCTGGGGACAGTGGTTGCAGTAGTGGGATTGGAGCTGGTTGTACCAGCAGTAGTTGTACTGTCAGCCAGGACCCATACAGCTCCTGGAGTACTGAGGACAGGGAGAAGCTGCTACTGTGCGCAGCCAAGATATTTCAGATCCAGTTTCCTCTCTACACGGCCTACAAACACAACACGCACCCCACGATAGAGGTAAGAGTAAGGGGGACCGCGGAGATGGACACGTCCCGGATACATACTTACAGTCGTCTTATATTTATTTTATTCACAATAAAAATCTCCATAATGGCGCTCATTTGATTAATGATCTGATTACTATGAATGCACCACCTGCTGGAAGCTGTGCACATAATCATATTAGGCATGGAAACTACAAGGCTGTTCCTTATTGCTTCTCTCCTGAAACATAAAATGCCCTCTTCTTACATATTCCCCTGTCTCTCTCTCTCTCTCTCTCTCTCTCTCTCTCTCTCTCTCTCTCTCTCTCTCTCTCTCTCTCCAGGACATATCTTCTCATGAAAGCAATATCCTTGGCTCCTTCTGCGACATGAATGTAAGCGGTCCCATATCTCTTTGTTTAACCACGGAAATGTCTCCACTATCTCTAGATAGAGATCTCTGTTTGCCTCCCCGTCAGTTTGGGTGGGAAGAAGCTCGTATGTCAGTCTGGTCCGCCTTTATACACAGCTCTTCGGATGTTGCCACCGTTAAAGCAGTGCTCCCTGTGTTTCTCATAATGTGTAGATTTAAACCATCTTTGGGAAAGTGCCTTGCCTAAAGCCCAACAGCTGTAGCCCTTTTAGAGGGAGTCTTGCGGGGCTAGTTTTGTGACCCCTCTTCATCAATGGATGATAGGACTTTGCTAAGCTGGGTTACAGCCCTAAGTACACTTTGATTGACTTAGAACTTTTCAGGGAGTTAGACTGGCTGTCTCCAACCGTAGGAACGGAGTTTGCGTTTTGTCTGTGAGTTTTCGAGTGTAAGCAGACCTCGTTACAGCCTCATTGAAGATTGTTTTCATTTCTCAAACAGTAATGACAGGAATCAAGAGGGATTGCTCCCTTGTGCAGTAGGTTTAAATGCTGAGCAGCTAGAAACAATTTGAATGTTTGCTAGTAAGTAGGAATAAAGTGTCTTACATGTAGCTAACACTTGTTAATATGCCAATGGATAACCGATCACTGCACAAGCTTAACAAATATTAGCTATATGAGGTGCTCACAACAGCAGCATGTCTTTACATCTAGGGTTTGAGTTATGTAGGAGCCAGTGGGAGCTAAGGTTTGGGTCTGAGCTTCCATGAAAGCAGTGAAATCTGTGGGGGTCGCTGATACAGTACCCCAATTAAGCTATTATTTATTCATCTCCATCACCAACGATAGAGACCCCTGCAAAGCTCAGATAATAACTCAAACCCTGAATACATCAGAATGGGCATGAGGTAATTTAGCATATTGAGAGAAACAATCTGATTATGGTAGTTAGTAAGCTTAGTATCCAGAGATTTAGAGTAAGGCCTAAACTTAAGTTCGATGTGCCAAAAGACACAAACCTCGGCTTATCTCTCTGCAGGTGAATAGAAATAGGAGACAAAGTTCTCTCTTTCTAGCGGTAATCTCTCTTGAGTTTTGAAATGAGTATTATGAATGTGAGCTTCTGAATAGGGGGAGACTTGCACATTGAGTGCAGTAACGGTCTATATTCTTGATATAATTGAAGTCGAAATCTTTGCTCCGAGTCTTACAACATAACGAGTCAAATGTATTATTCTAGTCAGGGTCTTTTGCCTCGGTCATCTCATGTTCCTGCGGTGTAGCTTGTACACATGAGCCACAGAGGTTGAGATAACTCCATTGCTGACTCGCCGTTGTGACCCTGAGCAGGACGTGGAGGTGCCCCTGCACTTGCTGCGCTACGTGTGCCTGTTCTGCTCCAAGCACGGCCTGTCCCTGATGAAGGACTGCTTTGAGTCGGGCACGCCGGAGAGCCTTCCCTTTCCCATCGCCCACGCCTTCATCACCATTGTCTCCAACGTGAGTCCAAGGCCTGAGAATGTAGCCACACGTACACTACTCTTTTAAACTGTGTCGTTTCTCAGTTTGCTATCGGTACTGGTTGGCTTTTTTATTATTATTTAATACATCTCTCCCATTGAATGAAACCCTTGTAGTCCATAATGTCACTTTTTAGGATAAATGTGTTTGTGTTTCATTTTGAGAATCCTAGGTTTTTAAATGAATGGTCACCAGTACCATTTGATCCGACAATGGAAATAAAACGACGAAAATATGTTTAATCGGGAGGTTGTCACTCGCCACTTGCAAAATAGACTGTGTTGTTGATTACACATCTATCCATATAGCTTCTGAGCCTCAGGTGTTAGGACATAATTGTATTCCCCAACTCATTGAGACACAGCCGAAGCCTCTCATACAGGCAATCCGTTGAAGTATCTCCACTGCTTCCTTCCTCCCTTCCTTCCTTGCCAAGCCCTCTGTCCTTATGTCTGCTCCTTATGTCATCCCTCCCCACAGATAAGGATATGGTTGCACATTCCGGCGGTGATGCAGCACATAATACCATTCCGCATGTATGTCATACGGTAAGACGACAACAGCAAAGCTTTTTGTCTTTTCATTGTCTTTAAATGTGTCACGGATAGGAACGATTCGCTTCCACAGCTGTCACCTGTGAATTATTTCTTCGTACTGTTTTGAATATGTAGCACCTAGTAGGTGTTCATTTAAAAGGAGTCGTCTGAAAGACTGTGGATGAATTGATGCTGAACATTGGAACTTGAGCCTTCTGAAAGAAAATGGCCACTAGGCTCTGTAAAAATGTCTTTAATAGCAATTTTAGCCAGTGCTTTGTCAATTGTTAACTCTAGATTTAGCACAGTATCTTAATATTCATGCCAACTTATGGTTGTGGAGAAAGCTCACCGATTAGTTATCCAAGGCATATGTTCGAAAAGTGTGCAAGTTGGTGGGTTTATAATGCTGGTTAATTGTGTTTGCATGTATAGTGTAGGAGTGACGGCGGTAGACTATGTTGTTTCTCTTGATAGCGAGCAACAGAGAGCACTCAGACAGGGCAGAACGCTCTCTCCTCTGCCTCACATCAAAGTGCGTGCCTGTTGCTAGGGAGAGCTTCCCTCGCCATGGCAACAGCGACCAGGGCTCTCACCAGTCTCTCCTCACATGACCTTGGAGGAGCCAGACAGCTCGCATGCTTAGCCAGTCGATATCATGTGACCTAAGTGGGTGGGTTCCAGGCTTGCTGAGGTGTCAGCGTGATCCTGGAGAGACTTGGCCACCTTTTGGTGCCGTTCACAGCACATGCAGCGCCCCTTGTTGTCTCCTGGAGCAGGGCTGGGAAAGGCTGGCTGTACATGTGTCTGGTCTGTCACTCAGTTGTCTGTGGCGTCGACTTATTACGCCTCAGCCCTGTGCGTTTAAGATGTTTGCCAATGAATTGTAAGACAACTTATATTTATTAAAAAAGAAAAGGAACACATTTAAGCTTTAAGACGTTGTTTTTATTTTATATGCTGTATAAAAAAAGAATGTTAAACTATCAAATAAGAACTTTGATTTTTATATTCAACAATTCTTCAGTTTGGTATCAAAAACACTTACACTTTTAATCTCGCGGTCACTGTACTTTCAGGTATCTGTGCAAGCTGTCGGACCAGGAGCTTCGTCAGAGCGCGGCACGCAACATGGCCGACCTTATGTGGAGCACGGTGAAGGAGCCCCTGGACAGCGCTCTCTGCTTCGACAAGGAGAGCCTGGACCTGGCCTTCAAGTACTTCATGTCGCCCACCCTCACAATGAGGCTGGCTGGACTCAGCCAAATCACGGTGAGCGCTCCACTGGACACAGGCGAACAACTAGATCACTTCTGCCAAATCCTAAGTCACCTTTGTTACACAAACATACATACATATATACATTCTGTTCATATATATACATATACACACAGACGTATGCGTACATATGCTGCATGTATGTGTTATTGACAGTATGTTATATTTGTCCTTCTCGCAGAATCAACTTCACACTTTCAACGATGTCTGTAACAACGAGTCCCTGGTGTCTGACACAGAGACGTAGGTGTATTTACCTCCAGCACGCTTAAGGCCACACACTTATTTAAAGTCACATATTCAACGGTCTTTCCCCTCCGCTGTTCCCGTCAGGTCTATAGCAAAGGAACTAGCCGACTGGCTGATCAACAACAACGTGGTAGAGCACATCTTTGGACCTAACCTGCACATCGAGGTGAGTTTGGTGGAGCAGACGCGGTAAAGTGAGACGGGTTTGAATGCCTCAGCCGGGTCGTCGCCACTCACCGAGCCGCCATCCGCGGTCCGCTGCCGTCTTCTTCTTTGTTTTTTTTTAGATAATTAAACAGTGCCAAGTGATCCTGAACTTCCTGGCTGCAGAGGGGAGGCTCAGCACCCAGCACGTCGACTGCATCTGGGCGGCTGCACAGGTGACCTGCCACGGCACAACACGTCGCGCGGTTCCTTCTCGCTCCGAAGCAATTAGTTACCAGCATGCTCAACACCTACAACTTAGAGGAAGCTGACTCGACTCTCTTTGAAAAGGCAGAAAGGAAAGCCCAAAAAATCAAGGCGTCTTTTTTCTTTATTTTTTTTTTTAATCTGCGTAATATTCTGTTTCCTTTCTCCTTTCTCAGCTGAAGCACTGCAGTCGCTATATCCACGACCTTTTCCCCTCCCTGATCAAGAACCTGGACCCTGTGCCCCTGCGGCACGTTCTCAATCTGGTCTCTGGCCTGCACCCGAGTGCCCACACCGAGCAGGTACACAGGGCTGCATTTAGAGCGATCATCCACACGAGACTTTGGTTTTAGTCATCGAGGGATTGCAGTGCTAGTTACCCCTCTCTTTCTTTCTCTCTCTCCCTCCGTTCTGTTAGACTCTGTACCTGGCCTCCATGCTGATTAAAGCTCTGTGGAACAACGCCCTGGCCGCCAAGGCCCAGCTCTCCAAGCAGAGCTCCTTCGCATCCCTGCTCAACACCAACATTCCCATGGGCAACAAGAAAGGTCAGCTGGCTGTCCCACAGTCTCCAGTCCAAATAGACAAACAGGAGGGCCATTGCTGGACCTGTTCTCAACTCTATAATGTCTCTGCACATTACATAGTTCTTATTTCGTTAGTGGAGCGTCCCTCTGTTAATAATAATAATAATACATTATATTTATAAAGCGCTTTTCAAAACACTCAAAGACGCTGAAATCTGCGTTGGTTTCAAACCCTGTGTGTGTCGATGTGATGCAGGTTCCCCTGCCGCCAGCCCAGACAGCAGTGATAACAGTGACACACACCACAGCGGAGGGAGTGACATGGAGATGGATGACCCCATGATGAGTGGGGGGAAGCGGGGCCAGCAGAGACTCTCTGACACGGAGGTAAGTTATCGGGCTGTCAGACCCCGCTGGCTCCACCCCTCCACTCCTATTCTGTTGTTATGTTGTTCAGAGTACATTTGAGGTTGTTGGGACTGCATAATGAGTTTAAACATTATGCACTTTAACCGGGTCACCTTCCATTGCTTGTTCACTGGTACCCTGGTGGTCCTTGCGACTCATTCCCTGACCTCTCCCTCGCAGGAGTCCATGCAGGGCAGCTCAGACGAAACAGCGAACAGCGCAGAGGAGGGCAGCAGTGGGCCGGGCAGCAGCAGCGGACGCAGCGAGGGCTCCAGCAACGAGGCCAGCCAGTCGGCCGGCAGCCCCGGCAGCGAGATGCACTCGGACGACATGGCCGACAGCGAAGCCCTCAAGGAGGAAGAGGAGGAGGATGACGAAGAGGAGGAGGACGAGGAAGACGAGGACGAGGAGGACGAAGACGAGGACGAGCGTAATCGGGCGTCGACTGAGGCCAGTCCCCAGAAGGACCACAGGGACCAGACGGAGGTCCGGAAACGCAAAGCTGGGGAGGCGCTGGGAGACGGGTCCGGCCAGGGCGACAGACCAGGAGGAGCTAAATCCAAGGTCCTCCCCTTCAATCCGGAAGCCGCCGCCGCCATGGTTACAGCCACTTCCACCTCGTTAGAGGGCCGCATGCGCTTACTGGACGCGTGCTCGGCCTCGGCCCGGCACGAGAGAGCAGACAGGGAGCTGCAGCAGCCCCAGCAGCCAGGGGACATGGGCCCCGAGGAGCCAACCGGCCTGCCCAGACCTGGAGACTTCCTGGGCGACACTATCGGCAACGAGCTGTTTGACTGCCGGCGATTCATCGGGCCCCAGCACCACCATCATCACCACCATCCGAATCACCACGACGGGTAGGATTCTCTGACCGGCCCATTCAATCCTGGTCTAACTAGAATATACATTGTAATCGTTCCAGGCAAAAGTTGCTTCTCTCCAGTCAGAAATGGTATTTGACGTTCACTGAAAAGTCCTGTTTCCTTGCCCTTGCAGCGTGCTGAGAAAGTGGAGCCCGCAGTAAACTTTGTTCTCTCTCTCCCCACCCAGGCACATGGTGGAGGACATGCTGAGTGCCGACGACGTGAGCTGCAGCAGCTCCCAGGTCAGCGCCAAGTCAGAGAAGAACATGGCCGACTTTGACGGTGAGGAGTCAGGCTGTGAGGAGGAGCTGGTCCAGATCAACTCGCACGCTGAGCTCAGCTCCCACCTGCAGCAGCACCTGCCCAACCTGGCCTCCATCTACCACGAGCACCTGGTGCAAGGTGGGCAGCTGCCCCCACTAGAACCGGCCCAAACCTCTGTTGACCTCGCTCCTGGAGTCACTGTGTAAAAAGCACTGACCTCGCTCTGTCCGTCGTTCTTAGCAAGCCGAGTCAAGTCGCGCCACAATGTCTAGATAAGTGTAGCCACTGCCCCCGTCCGTGCCCCCTGACCACCTGCTAGTGTCTCCAGCCTGTGAGGTGATGGTGCTAATTTGAACCTGAACCTTTTCTCTCACCAGCGGCTATGTTTTATCGTCCTGCAGGTCCGGCAGTCCACAAACACCAGTTCTCCAGCCACGCGGTGACGGACATCAACCTGGACAACGTTTGTAAGAAGGGGAACACACTCCTGTGGGACCTGGTCCAAGACGAGGACGCGGTAAAGACACATTACTGGTTCGAACACGTCGTCTCGGCACCGTTCAGGGGGGGTCAGCGCCTGCCGCAACCACTATTTTTTCATTTTCAGATCCATTTGTCGGAGGGACTTATCAACGAGGCAGAGAAGCTGCTCTGCTCGCTGGTGTGTTGGTTCACGGATCGTCAGATCCGCATGCGTTTTATCGAGGGCTGCCTGGATAATTTAGCCCACCACCGGTGAGTTTGTTTGTGTGGCAGATGTGTTGCATTACAACCTTGTTTGTGTATTTTGTGTTTAAATAGTGTGTTCTTCTTGGCCTTCAGGTCTGTGGTGGTCTCCCTGCGTCTTCTACCTAAGCTTTTCGGCACTTTTCAACAGTTTGGGTCCAGCTACGACACCCACTGGATCACAATGTAAGAGCGTGCGGTGTCACATACTGATCTGATTGTCACCATCAGGGGATCTTCCGGTTGGAAATATTTCCTCACGATGCTCGTTGTTCCTCTTATCAGGTGGGCGGAGAAGGAGCTGCACATGATGAAGCTGTTCTTTGAAAACCTTCTGCACTACATCCAGGAAGTCAGGGAGCAGAGGCACAAGTTTGCCCTGTAAGTCATCACACATCAATAAGGGGCCGTTGTAGCAGACTGTACTTTAGTATGCCGGGTGTATTTTGTTCTTATTAGAAGTACAAGCAGAGGCAAAGCACTGATGCTTTTGGATTGAAGGCATGGTCTGCAAATAACAATATGATCAAATTATCCTTTACAATATTTGGTTCAATTCAATGCTTAACTTAAAGTTAAAAACGATATTACGTATGAGGTTGAGATTATAAAGATTTTTTTGTCATTAATAAAACAGAAAACTATTATATAATCATAAATAACATAATAGCCATTTTGAATAAAATATAGGAAACATAAGTAAAGAATATTTAATAAATTATGTAAATGAATTTTATAGCTAAATAATATTTTATCATGTCCAAATCTTTAGCTGACTGTGTCTAGCTTGCGAGCTTAGTGCTTACTTACCTGAATATTTTTTTAATGTACTTCCAATCATAAGACTAATGTCGATCGTCTCGTCTGACTAGGAGTAAGTAGGAACATATCTTGTATCCCAAAAAGTTTAACTATCGCTTTAACTGACCAATAATATCAATCTAGTTCTAAGTGCCCAAAACAGATCAGCTAGCTAGTCAACATTCTGAAATAATAGTGAATTAAACTATTAAAAAGACAGCGAAATTCTACTTTTTTGATTATTTCAACACAATAAGATGGACATTTTCGGTTGCAGATCAGTTAAAAATACGTTAATACAAGAAAGTTGCCTATAGTGGCTTTAACCTTGCCCAAGAGAAAACTTTCCTTTGGTTTGCTGTCTCTTCCTACTGGTCAATATGAAAACTTCTTTTGAATTATGTTATCATCCACACATTTCAGGTTGGGGGTGTAGCTCTTTAATACACTGTAATGGAAAGCATTTGCAAGGGTAGCTGATCACTTTTCAGTCTTATCAGTTTTAGCCTGAATGTGACTCAGGAAGCGTATGAGATGATAAGCTAGGTAAACTATTATCTGTCATTTTATTTGAGAGGGAGCAATCTGTATGGCAGTGATCGAAAATATTAGTCCCCTTTCACTCTTGCACCTTGTTACACACACACACACACACACTCACTTTCCGCAACAGAACCACCCCTTTCAGTAGCCCAATCATGAATGAAATGTCCAGCCATGGCAGCCATGTTACAGACAGGTATGCAAATGTTAATCCCACCAAACATAGTTTACCTTGCATTACCCATGATGCATCCTCTCATTGATGAGCAATGGTGGCCTACATAGGTGGTATATTGGCCTATTTCAAGCCGCGGCTGATGGATTGGGGACGCGTCAGAATGAGAAGTGTGCTGTGTGATTCGTGTTTCAGGTACGGCCACAGCGCCGAGGTTCAGGTGCGTTTGCAGTTTCTCACGTGCGTCTTCTCCACGCTTGGCTCTCCGGATCATTTCAGTAAGTCTACCCCGCCCCCTCACACACACACACACACACACACACTCACACTCTTTGTTTCTCTGTGAATGGTAGTTTATGCTGCTGTTGAAACGCTCTCTTTTGCAACCTGACGAGCTTCCTCCAAACAAAGGCAGCATTGTTGCTCCTTCTGTGTTTGTATGACCGCATCAACGAAGAATTGCCTAGTCTACATCTAACTCTCAAACAAACATTCCCACACACATGCTTGAATCTGTTCGGTAATAGGATCAGGTAGAATGGGTGACTCCTCTTTGTGTTTCTGTTCTCTGCTACCCAAGAGAGATCATTTCATATAAAAAGGCACAGAGTCTTGTTCAAATCATGTGTGTGATGCACATTCTGTCAGATATGTTCTACTAACGATATTATCATTAATACAATTGTCAATATTAGAAAATGTATTCTACTTTAATGAACCAGCCAATAGTGAATGCAGACCGGTTAAATACTTGCTATTGCTTTTTATTTGATTGTGTTTTCTTTGTGATTATATTTAAAAAAATTATCTCCATAACAATACATTTGCTTTGTAAAGATTATAATTAGATTTGGTTTTTACTTTTTATTTATACTTTGGCATTAATTCAGCCTATATTTTGTTTATACTGTCACAGCATATTGGACAACACTAATATGAATAGTACTTTCCACTTTAAGCCTTGCATACCTGTACAGTACTTTGGTGAACTTGCGTTGTTTTTAAATGTGCTATATGAATACATTCGATTTGATTTGATCGATCCTCCTGAAAAAGCGTGTTAGTAAGCGTGTTATCCTCGTGTGTGAAGTTGATGAGCCCGTGTCTCCCTCGTCAGGGCTGAGCTTGGAGCAGGTGGACATCCTGTGGCACTGCCTGGTGGAGGACGGGGAGTGCTACGACGACGCCCTGCACTGGTTCCTCAACCAGGTCCGCAGCAAGGACCAGCACGCCATGGGCATGGAGACCTACAAGCACCTCTTCCTGGAAAAGGCAAGGACCCCGGCTCTGTCTCACACACACACACACACACACACACACACACACACACACACACACACACACACACACACACCTTAGGTATTTGTCATTCTCTCCTAGTGTCCTCTCCTTCTAGTCAGAACCACCTCCTCTGCTGAACATCGGACCACGGCTCCTCTCACGGGTGACCGCTTTCTATGGGTGATGTTATCTAGATCTAAAGTGATGTGATTGACACTCCCTCAGATGCCCCAGCTGAAGCCAGAGACCATCAGCATGACGGGCCTCAACCTCTTCCAACACCTCTGTAACCTGGCCCGCCTGGCCACCAGCACGTACGACAGCGCCTCCAACTGTGAGGTAGAGGACACACACACACACACACACACACACACACACACACACACACACACACACACACACACACACACACACACACACACATATGCACACGCCCAATGTGAGGCAACTGTCCACCGCTGGCTGCTGCTTGCCATACGTGAGCCCTGTCTCTCTGTCGCCCCCTAGCTGTGTGGGATGGACCAGTTGTGGGGCATCGCCCTCCGGGCCCAGTCCGCAGACATCAGCCGTGCTGCCATCCAGTACATCAACTCCTATTACATCAACGGTACGCCTGCAGGCCCACCTAACCCCACCGTGGCTCCTCATGCACCAGTGTTTTTACTGTATTTGTTTGCGTGTGGCTCCTTCCAGCCGGGAAGACGGGTCTGGAGAAGGAGCAGGAGTTCATCAGCAAGTGCATGGAGAGCCTGATGATGGCCTCGGCCAACCTGGAGAAAGACGCCCACTCCAGCCTCACCATCATCGAGAGGGGCCTGCTCATGCTCAAGACCCACCTGGAGGCCTTCCGACGCAGGTACCAGCACCATTGGCAGCCCACTAACACCCTCGGGACGCGGACCCGAGGTGCAGCTTAGGTCCCGGAGGCCCCACGTACACTTCCCCAGTCAGAGCACTCTTGTCTCCCCGTCTCTCGTTCAGGTTTGCGTACCACCTGCGCCAGTGGCAGATCGAGGGCACGGGCATCAGCAGCCACCTGAAGGCCCTGAGTGACAAGCAGTCGCTGCCGCTCAGAATAGTTTGCCAGCCTGCCGGCCTGCCCGATAAGGTACTTCACACTACCTTTTAAACCTGGCAGGCAGAACCCAATAATCACAAGCACTAAATGTTCTGACCACTGTGTGGGGTTCATTTGTTTTTTTTTCCTTCCTTCCTTCCTTCCTTCCTTCCTTCCTTCCTTCCTTCCTTCCTTCCTCTCTTCCTTTCTTCCTTTCTTCCTTCCTTCCTTCCTTCCTTCCTTCCTTCCTTTCTTCAGATGACCATTGAGATGTACCCCAGCGACCAGGTGGCAGACCTGCGGGCTGAGGTCACTCACTGGTACGAGAACCTGCAGAAGGAGCAGCTCAGCCAGCAGGCCCAGCTGCAGGAGTTTGGCCAGAGCAGCCGCCAGGGAGACTTTCCAGGTTCCCAGACACACGCACACAGACACACACACACATTTAGAATATGGTGTTTTCTTAATGTCCTGATCTCTTTTCTGGTTAATGGAAATGCTGTGGTCTTACATATCATGCATTTGTAGTTGTAGTTTTATGTGTCGGCAGTCGCTCTTTGAATGAAAGAACCGTGTTCCTTTGTAGGCGGTCTGATGGGGCCAGTGCGAATGATCTCCTCGGGTCACGAGCTCACTACAGATTACGATGAAAAAACTCTACACGAGCTGGGCTTCAAAGACATGCAGGTAATTGTCCGTTAAAAAACAGCCCCTCTTCTGAGGCATTCATTATAATTGGACTTCCTGCTTCCAGACGGAAGGCTATTAGACCAACATTTTACAGGATGCAGCATCTGTCAGCCATGACTCCAAAACAGTTGATAATTAATAAATCACCCTTTATCGTATTAATTGCTTCAACGAGGTCTAGGCCACGTCTTTTGTTTTCTTTTCGCAAGATCAACAGGTACAAGCTGTTCCCATATATTCCCAAACACGCCCCTCACACCTGCTCCTCTCTCCCCCCCCCACCCCCAGATGGTGTTCGTGTCGCTGGGAGCTCCTCGGCGGGAGCGCAAGGGCGAGGGGGTGCAGCTGCCGGCCTCCTGCCTGCCCCCGCCCCAGAAGGAGCACATCCCCATGCTGCTGCTGCTGCAGGAGCCCCACCTCACCACCTTGTTTGACCTGCTGGAGATGCTGGCCTGCTTCAAGCCCCCCAGCGCCAACGCCGAGCGGGCCCTGGAAAGCGCGGAGGTACGCTGCACACGTTCGTGTGGAGGTCCCACCACCTCGGTCTTTGTAAGGGGGTTAGGGAGGGTTTCGAGGAGGCTGGTGTGAGGAGTGTGTTATTTTGGGTTGTCTTTGTAGGAAAATGATAGAAATGGCGAAAGGACACATTGAGTGAAATCAGAGTTGCTGTTTTTAAAAAAGTTGCTCCAGTAACGCGTCTAATCCTAGCTCTCCATCTTCTTTCTCTTTGAGTGTCTCAGAATGCACACTAACTGTCACTTCTCACAGAAATTTAATAAAACCTTTGTTTGGGAAAGCATTTACAAGTTTGTTAGTAAGGTAGCTCTTGACCTGTACACCCAACATGTATATTTACGGCCTACTATTTTTTCCTTCCTAGCGTCAGATTTTTATAGTTTGCCGCAATGAATTCATGGGCTACTGTTTAATAGAGAAAACGCTGCGTGATATAATGTTAATCTCTCCGTGTGTTTTTGCAGAGCATGCGCTGCGAAGAGCTGCACCTCCACGCTGAGAACCTGTCTCGTAGAGTGTGGGAGCTGCTCATGCTGCTGCCCACCTGCCCCAACATGCTGCTGGCCTTCCAGAACATCTCCGACGACATGGTCTGTCGGGCCTCCTCTGCCACACCAGCACAGAGCACGGACACAACACCAGGGCTCAATTTACTTCATGAACTATCCCGAATTATAGTTTAGCTTGAGACAAAATAACAAAATTAACTAAATAAACTTGAGTTTTGTGGATGTAGGCATTATATAAATATACAGATTCCATCACTCGCTAAACTGTGTTACGCTTTATACTATATTTTACCATAGCCTATTTGACCAGCAATGTCCCTTCATACAGAGCGGTGAGGGGCTGTGTTGGAAGGACCTCCTGAGGATCAAGAGTCCTCATAAGCTGCTGTACGCCCTGGAGATCATCGAGGCCCTGGGCAAGCCCAACCGCCGCATCCACAGAGAGTCCACGGTACGCTCCGTCGCTCGGCCCCCCCTCCTCCCTCAGAGCGTCGGAGTCGAGAACACATTCCAACCTACAGTTGGGATCGTTTGCCCAGGTCTACAGGGTGTACATGTAATGACTAACGTGTTAATGGCTCTCGTCTTCAGGGGAGCTACAGTGATCTTTACCCCGACTCGGATGACTCCAGCGAGGACCAGATTGAGAACAGTAAAAACTCCTGGAGCTGCAAGGTACACGACGCCCCCATCCAACCAACCAACCATCCATTTCTTCTCATATGAAAGCTAAGGTTCCTTTCCCAGAAACTTGGAGATCAGGTCCTTTCTCATCCCCCCCCCCCCCCTCTTCCTGTCTATAGTTTGTGTCTTCCGGAGGACTTCAGCTGCTGCTGGAGATTTTCAACTCTGCCATTCTGGAACCGAAAGAGCTGGAGTCCTGGACAGTAGTAAGGCTTCTGTTTCTTACTGATTTGTGCGTGTGTGTGTAAAAAAAAAAAAAAACATGTCGTTGTAGTAGACTAATCTAGTGTTAAATTAAATATTTAAAAACCCCCCTTAACCCCCCCCCCCCCCCCCCTCCAGGGGCTGCTGGACTGCCTAGCTTGCCTGCTGAAGCTCATCTGCCAGTTTGCGGTGGACCCGTCCGATCTGGACCTGGCCTACCACGACGTCTTCTCCTGGTCCGGCCTCTCTGACGGCCAACGCAAAAGGGCCTGGACAGGCAAGTCCCGCAAGGCGGCCGGAGACCACGGAAAAGGCCTGCACATTCCCAGACTGACAGAGGCAAGTAGCCACGGCTAAATCACTATCGTCAAAATAACCAAAAAATAGTACTGAGACAGAGGGTATTTGGTGTGTGTATGCATAGATTCCTAAAGAAAATGGATTACAATGACAATGTTGTTTCTTTTATAGAAACCTAAAGCAATGGTTAGGAGCTTATTATTCTTTATGAGGCTTCTGAGGCCCCTGGTTGAAACTGGCAGTATATTCTAGCTGTTTGTTTGATAACTTCATAACTTCTCCTGTGGGTCTCTACACCCCTCTAAAGAGGGGGAAGTACGTTATTTTGGAAGGAACACAATCTCCTCTTTGTAAATGTACATTGTAGTGTGCTTTTGGACATGACTATCAATTATTCCCATTTTGTAGGTTTTTCTTGGTCTCGTCCAAGGCACCAACCTCATCCAGCGCCTAATCAACGTGACCTACACCTATGACAACCTAGCACACAGGTGGTGAACATGGAACCTTCTAGTAGATTTACAGACTTGTTTGGTTTCGTGTTGTAGCAGGATTTTGTCTTCTCTTGACTTGTTTTGTTTTCTTGTGTGTCTTGCAGAGTTTTGAAGGCTCAATCAGACCACAGGTCTCGTCATGAAGGTGGGCTTTGATCTTTGCTAAAGCGCATTCAATTTGGGTCAGGTGACCTAGAACACTATAATCTGTCTGTTCCTTGTGATCATGTCGGTAGTTATTTTGATGGTCGCCACCTTTGTAAATACCAGACTTGGAAATTGTTAGTTCTGACCCGTCATACTTACTGAGATGTTGAACAACAGTTGTAATCGCTCACGTGGTGGCTGGTCCTGACTTGGTCTGTAACCGAGCGTTTGCTAAACGACCCATCTCTCTTCGTGTGCCAGTGACCCACTACTCCATGTGGCTGCTGGTGAGCTGGGCCCACTGCTGCTCCACGGTCAAGTCCAGCCTGGCCGACAGCGACCACCTCCACGACTGGCTGAAGAAGCTCACGCTGCTGGTTCCCGAGGTAAGGACAGTCTCGTCACCTCCCCCCTGCCCCGTTATGTTGGCCACTCCCCTGGGTCTATGTCCTGGGGTGGGGGGGGGGGGGGTCTCATGCATCGAGTGGCTCTCTGTGGGGGAGCCGGGGATTTAACGTGAGCGGGTGTTACCGTCAGACGGCGGTGCGTCACGAGGCGTCCAACGGCCTGTACAAGCTGTCCCTGTCGGGCCTGGAGGGGGGGGAGTCCATCAACAGGTCCTTCCTGCTGCTGGCGGCCTCCACTCTGCTCAAGTTCCTGCCGGATGCACAGGCCCTCAAACCGCTCAGGGTGGGTGCTCACACACACACGCATACACACACACACGCATATTCACACACACACACACACATATACATACATACACACGTGCGTTCAAAGCCATGGTCAAAGAAAGATGTTTAGCTTTCTGATACGGAACTGTATGTAGACATATAGGCATTAGGGTTGGGCTTTTGTACCAATATAAGGGTGATCCATTGCTGGTTGGTCTTTTTTGGCAGAATTTTTTTTTTATGTGGTCATTTTTGTTTTGCTACTTTTATGGACTGCCTCCTTGAGAATTCAACTCTGTAAATAATTAACCTTGAACTACATAATTGTAAAGCATTTAAATTATTAGATAACTATATCTAAATCGTTCTAACGAACGAAATATGTCTAATCTGAGGTGTGCGTGCGTGTGCGTATGTGTGTGTACATACAGATGGAAGACTATGAGGAGGAGCCTCTGTTACGGACGGGCTGTAAGGAGTACTTCTGGCTCCTCTGCAAGCTCATAGACAACATCCATGTCAAAGACGCCAGTCAGGTGAGGACAAACCCGTCAGCCTGGGGTCTTTGTCTCTATTTTCGCTGTCACTCAGCGTGCTTCAAGGTTAGCCAGTGATCTGTAGTGGGTTAATTTGTGTCCTTGAAATCGTTTTTAGACCACCTTGTTGGACCTAGATGCATTGGCCAGACATCTTGCTGACTGCATTCGGAGGTGAGCGTTTTGGATCAGTGTTCCTGTCATGCTACTTTTCATGCAGGGCTCCAGAATAACATTTTTGCACTGGTGGCAATTTTAATATCTATGTAAATAAAACTACAGTATTAATATCTATTACCATAACATACTAATCAACTAAAATGCAGGGACTCTTGTTTAATGTTCATAAAATGGAAATCAAGTGGAAAACCATTAGAAAACACCCAAAAAAAACAGTGTGAAGTGGCAGCACTGCCATTAACAGTTTTTAGTGGCAGTGGACAGATTTTTGGTGTCTGTCTGGAGCCCTGTTGTGGGTTTGGTTTTGAGCGTTGTGAGTCGTCCTCCTGTTAGCCGGGAGATCCTGGACCAGCAGGACGGCGCCATCGAGGACGACGGCCTGACGGGTCTGCTGCGCCTGGCCACCAGCGTGCTCAAACACAAGCCCCCCTTCAAGTTCTCGCGCGAGGGCCAGGAGTTCCTGCGCGACGTCCACAACCTGCTCTTCCTGCTGCCCAGCCTGGCCGACCGCGCCCAGCCCAAATGCAAGTCCCACGCGGCCCGCGCGGCCGCCTATGACCTGCTGGTGGAGACGGTGAAGGGATCGGTGGAGAACTACCGGCTCCTCCACAACTGGGTGATGGCGCAGCACATGCAGGGTGAGGTTCCGGCTACTTCTCTGGCTATAGTGAATCCTGACCCGCTTTTTGCTGTGGATTTCGAATAGGTTGGCGTAGGCGACGCAATGATTTTTCGCCTTTTCGCTCTGATTTCCTCAGCCTCTCATGCGCCGTACAAGTGGGACTACTGGCCCCACGATGATGTCCGTGCAGAGTGTCGCTTTGTGGGCCTGACCAACCTGGGGGCCACTTGCTACCTGGCCTCCACCATCCAGCAGCTGTACATGATCCCAGAGGCCAGGCAGGCCGTCTTCACCGCCAAGGTCAGTGGGACATTACCCCTCTAGACAGGCTCATAGATCTAGTCTGAATCTTCCCAACTAGACAGGCTCGTAGCGATCTGGTGTAGCTCTACCTCTGTAGACAGGCTCGTAGAGATCTAGTGTAGCTCTACCTCTCTAGACAGGCTCGTAGAGATCTAGTCTGACTCTACCTCTCTAGACAGCTGCATAGAGATCTAGTCTGACTCTACCTCTCTAGACAGGCTCAGAGAGATCTAGTGTAGCTCTACCTCTCTAGACAGGCTCGTAGAGATCTAGTGTAGCTCTACCTCTGTAGACAGGCTCAGAGAGATCTTGAGTAGCTCTACTTCTCCAGACAAGCTCCTAGAGATAAAGTCTGTCTCTACTTCTCTAGACTAGAGACTAGACTTTTTTTCTGATCCTGTTTGCATTCCGATCGATCCCACACACTGTTGAATTAGTCTGCTTCCGTCATGTTCGCCCCACTCCTGACTCAACATCTTTCTCTGCTCAGTATGCTGAGGAGATAAAACACAAGACCACGCTACTGGAGCTCCAGAAGATGTTCACTTATCTCATGGTAAGTGACGGCCGGGGTACCCTCCCTTGACTCTCAGTCCAATTTCAACCCAACCGTCCCTGTGCTAAGACGTCTTTGTTGACGACAGGAGAGCGAGAGGAAGGCGTACAACCCCCGGCCCTTCTGTAAGACCTACACCATGGACAAGCAGCCTCTCAACACGGGGGAGCAGAAGGACATGACCGAGTTCTTCACCGATCTCATCACCAAGATCGAAGAGATGTCTCAGGACCTGGTAAACCCCTCGCGTACTTCAACGGGACTGTTTAAACTCGACACGTCCACAATTCAACCTTTTTACACCACACATCCAATTAGGACAAATAAAATTTTCGCCTTTCTTTTTCTTCTTCAGAAAAATACTGTGAAGACCTTGTTTGGTGGAGTAATCACTAACAACGTGGTCTCTTTGGTGAGTATATTCCCCCATTTCTGTGTGTGTGTGCGTGCGTGTGTGTGTGCGTGTGTGTGTGTGTGTGCGCGCGTGTGCGCGCGTGTGTGTGTGTGCGCGCGTGTGTGTGTGTGCGCGCGTGTGTGTGTGTGTGTGTGTCATTGTGGATAGTGTGTGTTCTCAAGCATGGGCGCTTTCTCCCCAGGACTGTGACCATGTGAGCCAGACCGCTGAAGAGTTCTACACGGTCAGGTGTCAGGTGGCCGACATGAAGAACATCTACGTGAGTACACCGCACCGACCGCAGTCAAAGACCTCACTGCACCACAGAGGCCTGTCTGTTCACATGTGTCTGTGTGTCTGTCCCCAGGAGTCTCTGGATGAGGTGACCATCAAGGACACTCTGGAGGGGGACAACATGTACACGTGCTCCCAGTGCGGCAAGAAGGTCCGCGCTGAGAAGAGGTGGGTGGGCCTTCCTCCTTCCTAGGCAGCCCGGGGGTTGGTTGACCCCAGTGAGTGACGGCTTCTCCTCCTTCCCTCCAGGGCGTGCTTCAAGAAGCTGCCGCGCATCCTGAGCTTCAACACCATGCGCTACACCTTCAACATGGTGACCATGATGAAGGAGAAGGTCAACACGCACTTCTCCTTCCCGCTGCGTCTGGACATGACCCCCTACACGGAGGACTTCCTCATGGGCCAAGGGGACCGCAAGGAGGGTACGCGCTCTTGGGGGCGGGCGGCGCCGCCGGGGGGGGGGGGGGGGGGGGGGGGGGGGGGGGGGGGGGGGGGGGG